>JAAAKQ030110968.1:0-32451 GCA_010016005.3 Zanna intricata
CCTGTTTGTATTAAAGTTTGTATGTTGAATGTTCCTAAGTACGTGTGTGTTTTGCGTGGAAGTTTTCCAGAGCACTCTAACTTGCTCTCTCGTATAAGTCCAGACTCCCCAGAATCCAAATGCCTGGTTGCCGCTTTCTTGCGAGTGGATTGTTCACCTGGAGCAATTTTGTGATTACTTGTACGAGCCATTTTTGCTTATAATTAGCTCTGGCTTACATCAGGGAGGTAGAACCAGGGATTGTTAGTTCCTGGAGCGTTTTCACAGCCGCACCTTTGGTGTACAGACGCTGACCACTGAGCCGCTTGATCGAATTCAGACGCTAGTGGATTTATAGTGGATCATTTTTGGTCCGCAGGTGGTATTTTATTTCCCACTGCCCTGTATATCTACAGAGCCTTCCCCTATCCACCACCTTGGGACTTGCCAGATTGAAGTTGATTCTAAACTCCTGTAAAAATTTTGGGACTCATAAAAGTCCAAAACCTTTTAATTCTGGAGTTTTACTTTATCATTATTAATTATTTTATTTTATCATTTATTTTATTATCATTGATTTGTTTTTATTATTAAAGTGCGTTATGATTTGTTAGAGTAATCTTATTTGTTATAATATTTTCATTTTAACATTCTTATTTCAGTAAATACAGTTACGAAAGGTTTTTTTTATGAGACTGGCCTATTATGGCCTGCTTCCTTTCTGGTCAGATGCCCTTTCTGTCTCTAGGAATTGGGAGGTAATGAGCATCTACAAGAGGAAATGGGAGGATGTAAATAACATTTTTAAAAAAGTAATAAATAATATTGTACTAAATTCATTTCTAATTATTAAAATTAAGAAAACTGTAAAATTACACTTTTATTAAAATATAAATATTTTATTACCTTTAAATTTTAAAATTAAATTTCCAGAAGTTCAGAAGAATGAATAATTCATTTTCCTAGATTTTTTGATTTTTTTAAATTACATTATTGTAAATAAAAATGTTTGCTTCACAACTAATAAATTATTATGTTGTGGTTTATGAATACAAACAGATATTTAATTATACATTAAATGAATGACATAATATGATCACTAAAGAGTAAATATTTAACAGTAAAAGTTATTAACATTAGCTTTGTTATGTGATGTTTAAAAAATTACAAATTCATTAATTCTTTAAAAATAGTTGCGATTAACCATGGTAAAAGTATTATATAGACTTTTTAGAAGATTTATGACAACCTTTATTATTTGTTTTAATCTGCTGTTTGTAAAAGTATATAGTTTTAAAGGAATATGAATAATACAATAATAATTTATAATTAAATTTATAGTTCAAATTTAAATAACTATCTTACATTGGCTGCTATACAAATAAATCCTTAGATCATGTTTACAAGTCATAATAAACAGTTCAATTTCATTTCAGTAAAGCTACTGGTGTATTTGTCAGTGAAATAAATTCACAAAGAAGGAAGCTGTAGACATACATTCAAGTAAAGAGGAACATCCCAACCTCCATAGGGGAAGACACTCACCTTGTGGAGATTCTGATCGATCTCCAGCCCCCCCTGTTTTATGCCTTGATAGGCTTTAACAAAGGTCATCTTTTAACCCTCTAACTGATTACATTTCATGGTCATCAGCCAGGCTTCAGTTGGGATGTCATAGATGTAAATGCCTCGGTAAACACTTACATCAGTGATTTTAACTCAGCCTTTGCCTTTGCTGTAAGCTTCTTTTGGGCAGAGTTCTTCTCTCTTCCATCCTACATCATTGTCCTCTAAACTAGCTAACCGAGTTCATGGAAATACAAATCTCGTGGATAGTCGAATATTAAACAAGCTATAAGTGACTGTAAATGTCTTGTACAATGGAAAAAAATGAGTTTAAATCAGCACTAAAGCACACCACAAAAGTGTTGATCGCAACTATGGCAATTAAGACCTAGTCCCTTAATCGATCATAACTGATCAACTGAAAGCCTCTAACTTGCAATTATGGACTCTGGTCTGGTCTACCAGGAGTCATGGGCAGACCTGTTCCTCCGGCTTTCTTACCAGCTTCATCGCAGAGTCCTGCATGACATTTACTTCATCACATTCAATCAGACTGCCTTTGGCAAGATAGTGCTACACCTCTCGACGGCATGTGGATTACCATACCTCTCAGTAACACAGACACTCCTGCCAAGGGATACACTGTTACTTTATTCAAATATAATTTCCAAAACTAACCGAGGGTCGCTGCAAATGCTTCTACCTATGGCCAATCAACTGTCCAAGTGAAACCGTAGCCTACTCTGCAGACACCCTTAGCTGACTATGCAGTGCAACGGAACAGGGAAAACCAGCCACAATGGATCACTCTGTGGGACTTCCAATTGACCGTCAGATGTAAAAAGGAGTTAATTGTCTCAAGTTCCCTAACCTCATACCAGAAACAAACATAGAGGACATGGTTTGCAGTGTCACCAACCCTACAATCTGGGCAAAGACCCTAATCAACCAAACCAACCTAGCTAATCCTTCCCTAAAGGTACATATCCTGACAGAAGTTGTGTAATATACCGATTCGGGAAAGCCACCTAAACACTTGCGTACCTGTCACATCTGAGAATATACCATGCTTATAAGACCAATAGAAAATTCATTCCACCTAGCTTGCCAAGATTCAAAACCTTGGTCTTCAATCACGTATAAGGGTAATATCAGGGTAACACCCTGGTATTACCCTTACATTACACCAATATAACATTATGGCCTCACAGGCACCTCTGTAAAGAATCTGCATGGCATGGAAATTCAATCCCTAATCAAGATGGACGACCCTACGAACGCCAAAGAAAGCGTCAGTTGCCTTCCTTGCGACAAAATGGCATTTCTCCTGCCACCACCGCATTTGGTCATCCTAAATCATAAGATCGAATGACTGTGCCACGAAAGGCTACTGAGCCTCAAACAATTAAGCGACCAATATCCTACCTAGCTCACTAGAGTTAACCTAATTGCGTGAACGGAATAAGCGTGACGCAAGGAATCGCTTTGGTGTCCCATCGTTCACTAGTCATATATTACAACTAAATTGGGTAGGCCATACCATCTATAATAAAGTATATGACTCTTCAATAAATAAAATATATATTGTCAGTGGACAGCAATTCGCCGCCACACATAGATCGCTGAATTCCTGCAAGTATCTGTCCATCACGTTACATCGCTTGGTGCTATAATTGGTTGATAGCCAGCCATTTCTCAAGCGTACTTCCCGCAGCAGCGTGGTAGGAGTTTTTCCCTTTAGTAAACTACTGATTGCGATAGAAAAAAGCAACCGCATCAAGGAACTTTCACATGGTTCCACATAACGACTCTCGCCACACTGACTCGTCGTTTGTGAGTGGTCAATTTTCCCCTTGACCTCTAAGTTCTAGGGTTGCCCGAATTCTGGCCCCCGCAAGAGAGAGGCAGTCGAACATCATGTGTTCATTTGACTGGACCTCCCCGCAGATGCACAGCATATCAGTTGCCAGGTGGAACCTAAACAGATATTGTCTCAAATTGACATATTGGTGAGCACTTAGACTCCCGATGCCCTTAAAAATTAATTAGAGGCGTACCATTCCCCCAAGTCCTGTATAAATTTATATAAGGAACTTCCCTTAGTCGTAAAGACTAAGGGAAGAGGTATTATTTCTATTATTGGGATCCGTTCCGCTCTGATATTGGCCCTGCTAGAAACCGCATTCCAAATACCTTGGCCTCCCGATCTCTTCGCAATTTCGAACTTTTACCACTGAATGGATTGGGAGAGCCTTTTCCAATAGTACCCTAGTAGGAGATTGTTTTAAACACACCAGTGCATACAATTAAGCCTCTGCGCTGGGTATTCATTAAATGTTGAATAAGTTCTCTATTTCTGTCTAACGTATGCGCCCAGACAGACGCCGCGTAAGTGGTCATGCTTTCAAAGACATCTCGGTACACCATGTACATTTGACGCCCCGACAGCCCATAGTCCTTCCGAGCAATCCTTCTAAGCTTGTGCATCAGAGACAGCGTCCGCTGCTATTTATTTAATATAGTTGCTAAACAGCAAGTTCTCATCAAACAAAACACCTAGGTACTTATGAACTCTGACTCGGCTGATTACACAGCCTTTATATTTAATGTGGGGCTTACCACTGTACGGTAATTGATCTACATCTTGAGAAACATATACATCGTCTTGGGCATAGAAATCTTTAAATTTTGATTGTCCATCCAGCCCTTTGCGGTTGATAAATCTGCCTGGCTCTTCCTCCAGCTGTAGTCGTGAATTACCACGAAATAAAAGGAGGCAGTTATCAGCGAAAGCCTAGGCCGTGACCTCTTTTCGGAATGTCAATTCCAGAAATCCGTCGAAAACCAACTGGGAATGTCAGTCCCAGAAATTCACAGCAGGGAACGGAGAACGGAACCCTGCGGCTTCCCGTAGTTACGGATTTTTCAACAACTCGGCGCACATCTTTAAATAGAGCCGGTTGGACAAATAGTCCCGTACCACGGCCTGTTTCCCTGCGACAAACTGAAGGTGGTGAAGATTCTCATCAAGGATTATACTCAGATACTCCTGAATAGTGACATACTTAATGGGAAGTTCGCCCTTCAAGACTCGCATATGACGAGTCTCTGCTAGACGGCCTTTATAAAACATCATAGTAGTTTTCTTTGCACTAAAGACCATGTTATGCTGAAGACTCCACCACCTGAGAAACTTGCATGCCTGAGTTACCTTGAACTCTATCTCATTCCGCGAGTTTCCCTCGACCAGCAGCAACCAATCATCGGATAAACGATGATGCGGCAGCCAACCTCAACCGCATCAAAGAGTCGAATTCGACCATTCAGACGAGAAGACCTAATATACTGCCCTGCGGGTAACCTTTTGGCAGGGTCTTTCCTACTTCCAAGTCGTCACAAAAACAACACTGTTGCTGAAATAGCTTGAGAGAATCTCTATCTCATTTTGCATGCAACCAAATTTCTGTAATTAAAATGGTTACGCTGAGGGTCACCGCAAGTTATTGAACAAGTTATTCTTGCCCAACCTTTTACAGTTTACCCAAATCAGAGCCTCTTTCTTTTGGGGACAATCGTCGCGCTTGTAGTCCTCTACGCCACAATGCGCGCAGACCGACGTATACTTACAGAACTAGGCCTTATGGCTGAAACGACAACACTTAAGGCACCGCTACATGTCAAGATATTCCTTGACGCGACAGGATACGAAGTCCAAAAACAGCTAATCCTCAGACAGCAACTTCTAACCCATCGAGTTTATCTAATGGTGAACTCGTCATCGCAAATTCAGATAACTTTGAAGTCGAGAGCTCTAAGGTTCAAGTCCTAATAAAGGTAGTTACTTTTATACGGATTTGAATACTAGCGTTTATACCGGTGTTCTTTGGTGGTTGGGTTTCAATTAACCACACATCTTAGGAATGGTCGACCTGACACCGTACAAGACACTTGATTTACATTATAGACCACTTCGTACACTTCATTTACATTACAGATATCTTCATTCACCCTCTGAAGTGATACTTTAAGATGGTTAAACAGAGTAAAAGAAGGCAGGAACTTCTGGAAAAGACCAGCACCTTCCTCAAATATACCGTGATTCTGTTAGGCATCACGCATCCCAGTTTTGAAGATTAGCCTACACTCTCGATTGAACGCAGCTTCTTCCAGCTTCGCGTTTTGCTGTCTGATGAGAGACAAAACCTCCGAATCGGAAAGGCTCCGGTTAATGTCATACACTATGTCACGAGGTCTACTCTTCCTTTTAGGGTCGACCTTAACCTCAAGCATCTTGATAGCCGGAGGCTCCGTGATAACTGGATATTCTCCTTGTTCTCAGTAACCGCAACTAACGCCTTGCTTTTTCTTTGATGTTCCGAATTTTCAGGCCTTTCTGGTTATTAAGAAGAGCAACCTGGAAGACCCGTTTCAAGTTGGAAGTCCCTTGCTGCTCTTGGTGGAGCCCTCCGTCTTGTTCACGAAGAGCACCTAGGGCTTTCTAGCTGTCTGGCTGGCTTCCCGCTTGCTTTTAACTACCTCAGCTTAGCGCCTGAGCTGTGCTGGGGCCGGAGCTGGTTTTTTGAATAATATTGACCTCGGGTTTGGAAGCCAAATACTCAAATCCTTCTGCCAATGCAGAAATAACTCCCCCGAAGCTATTAAAAACAAGGAAGAATTTTCTACCTCTCACCCGCGCTGACACAGAGGGGACTCTCCAAATACGTGAAGAGACGCTCAAAATTGTCCTTAGCTGCCTGGACCAGCGGGGCAGAACTGCCCTTCGCTTTATGAAAGTTGTTCCTGTAGGGTTGGGTTTTCTGGTGAATGGCCCTACATCCATTTCTTGAAGGTAGAGGTCGATCCATTTCTTGCAGGTGAAGGTCAAAGGTAACGGTCCGGCATCTGGAATTCTTCGGTCATGGTAGGAGATTCCCTAACCTGAATACTACCTGAACTACGAGTTCGCTGTCTTCTTTCTACTTTTATGCTAGGCAAACCCACTTGCGTGACAACTATCCGCAGCGAGCTACGGGTAGCCTCAGTGTCATCGACTCTACACTCTGGGCAAAGTCCGGAGTCAGCGAAAGAAAACCTAACCAAACTATGCCTAAAGACACCACGTCCTAAAAGAAATTGCGTGATATACCGATTGGGGGAAACTCACCTAATTGCTTACAAACCTTGTACGTCTGAAAAGATACCATGCGTATATTGACCAGTAGAAGAATCGTTTCATCTAGCTTGTCAACGAGTTAAAACCTTGGTCTTTTATTTCTTACATGCGCTCTTTAGTTAGAAGCCCTTCCTTCTTAGAAATGTATCGCATGCTAGGTTTAGTTACCAGGATTTCAATTGGTTTCGTGCCGGCGATCACAGAGACGGCCTCTCGCGAAACAGTTCTGTAACCTCCGACAACTACTAATTATTAGAAGAAGATGGGCTCACATTAAAATATCTCTATAGCCTTGGAATAGCATACCATGAGTTCAGACGGACGCAACGTAAACATTATGGTCTCACAGACATCTTTGTAAAGAATGCATGGTATGGAAGTTCAACCCCTAATCGGTTGACTACGACTAAGACTAAGACTTTACATCCCTATGTCGCGCAGCACAACTTTGATATATTCAGTTTTGCCAGTGAGTAGGCTATTTTCGCCGGCATGGTCAATGGGCGGAGGGCCTTCCATGTACCAATATCGATTTTATTATTGGTAAGGATTTCTCCGGTAGGATTCAAAATTGGTCTGTAGTTAATGAATTCGTGGTGGTTGCGGAGGCTAAACAGAAAAAGAAAGAGCTGGACTCAATGCTCGTATCAACTGAGTAACATGCTTTAAAAATAAAGATTGTTCAGTTTAATATTTATATTTTTAGCTACTTTGAATTTCTAATTTATAGCTTACCACAGATAAAATTTTTTCAATCTTAACACAAAGTTATGGCACATTGTCAAATGCTAGTTTACTATTTGGTTGTAAGTTTTCTAAAAATATATCTGTATTCCACTTTTCAAAGTTACAGTGGTCCATATTTTAATGGTAGTTAGCTGTTTTTGAGCTAGTTATGCATGGTAGTAAGATATCAGGAAAAAAATTGTTTTTCCATTTGCAATAATTATAACTCTTTCAGCTTTAGAAATTGGTGGTTGCACTCCCTCACTCTTCTGTCCTGCTAGATTATTTAGTTGAATGAAAAATTAAAATGTAACTTTCATCCTTATAAATTATAAGGTTTCTCTCCTTTAAATTTTTTGATAACTTTCAAGTAGGAAATTCTATTTATAGCATTATTTTTTCCCTGAAATAATTTTCTACTATCAGTTATAATCACCCTATTAAAATCTAAATTATTTAATATACTCTCTGAACATGTTTAATCCTCCCTAGCTACCTTAGATCATGTTTAAGTTTAACTTATTTAAAGTTAGTTAAGTTTTCTCAGTCAATTAAAATTGCACAAAATTCTCCAAACAGTTAATTAAAGCTGCCAAATGTTATTTCAGATTTCTCTCTTATAATTTTTTTTTTTTTTTTTTTTTTTAGAAGAAACCCCTTATAGGCTCTGTGGTTTCATGCCTCATTTTAGTATGAGACTCTCCCCTGTGAGCCTACTCACTAAAACCCCTTCCCCTCTACAATATGGGATGCTGAGCCCTTACAGTATTATCAAAGCACCCCATGATATCTTAACTCTATCTTTTTTTTTTGTAATTTTTACCTGAAGTGTTAAAATTTGACTGTATCTCTTTATGCACTCAAGAGTTCTACTGGCTAAACTTTCTGTTATCAGTGGTTAGGGCTAGTAGTTGGCATGTGTACCTATTACTAGTTTCGATTGTGGTGATATCAGTCAGTGGCTCTTAGTAGTATTTTTATTTTAGACTTATTATATCAAACTACTTTTTTCGGAATTGTAGAGGACAAAAGCTTTGTGCACGTACCTGCCTTATCGCGGCTAAAAAGTGACAACTCCTGGTCGTAAGTCCCCGTTACAAGTAAAGGTATACCCCTAGTCCTACTCACATTCTTTTAAGTTGAGGGCCATAATCAGTGGTTTATTTTTATTTCAGAAACCAATTCAGTAGTGGCCAAGAGGTACATAAGAGTGACAAGTGAATAAAGAAGGACCCCAGCTGCCCGTGGCTCGGTGAGGGTAATTGTCAGTCTTGTGCATTCGCCCAGCTAGAGTGGTAGATAGGAAGATGGCGAGCGTTTATTAATTCCAGGATTAGAGTCGGGTTAGGGAATCTCTGGCCATGACAGAAGAGTTCACGCATGTGGTATGAAAGCCCTGGAGGAAGAGGAGACCGGCACCTTTACTGTCAACTTCTTCAACCTCAGATGAGGAATTTGGATCTTCGATGGATGTAGAGCCATCTACCCGAGAATCACATCTGAAATTCAATGAATTTCAAAAAGCGAAGGGCAAACCTGGGAGTTCTGCCTCGCTAGTCAAAGAAGTCCACTGTGATCTGGACTATCTAGTTGAGTTTCTGATGCTTCCCCGCAGTGTCAGTGGCAGTGTAAGAAGACAATTCTTCCAAAGTTGTTGAAAGTCAGAGAGACCCTTTCTGTTTTGGCAGAAGGGTATGAAGGTTTGGCCTCTAAGCACAGGGAGGTCAAAGTGGTTCAGAAAAAGGTTCCAGCCCAGGCGCTATGCGGTGGTACTTCCAAGGGAAACAGGAAGGCAGTTAAGCCAAAAAACTCAAGGTGCTTTTCATAAACAAGGTAGTGAGCTCTACCATGAGTTCAAAGCAGTTAAAGCGGGAATTTCATGTTGCCCTTTCTGACAGCTGGAAGGATTTCTGGATTGAGACTAGCAAGGGTATGGTGGTAGTAGCTGACAAGGAGACAGCTCGGATCATCGCCGAGTATCCAGCTGAGAGGAAGCTCAAGGTTAACCACCCCAAGCGCTAATGGAGGCCCCGTGTCATCGTGTATGACATCAACCGGAGCCTCCAGATGCGGATGTTCTATCTCTCATTCGAGAGCAGAACACAGATCTGGACGAGGCTTCGTTCGGAAAAGATTGCAGGCTAGTTTTCAAAACTGGCAAGCGTGATGCTCAACGATATCACGGTGTCTTCGACATAGAAGCTGGTCTTTTCCAGAAGTTACTGGCTGAGGGAAGGTTGTTTTTTGACCTCGCGTCTTGTCGTGTCAAGGAATACTTTGATGTCTAGCGTTGCTTCAAATATTGTAGGTTCAGCCACTGGGCCAAATTCTGTAAGTATCCGTTGGTCTGCGCGTATTGTGATGAAAAGGACCCAAGTGTGACGACTGTTTGCAAAAGAAAGAGGCTCCTGTTTGCGTCAACTGTAAAAGGTTGCGCAAGAATCATAGACATTTCGTCAACAGTAGGGAATACGGTTGCTACTTGAAGGTCGTTGAGTAATATCTCAGTTGTCTTGATGGTTAGATTCGGTCAACAAATGCCCAGGGTGTCTATGTTATCCAAGTTGAGCTAAGTGAGATTGTCAAAAGGCAGAGCCTCGATGTTGTCCTACAAGTATGTGATCAAGGATGATCTGCCAGGCTTTTAAGGCTGGAAGAAGTTTTTCGTTTGTTCTGTACAGGAAGTTTTTAGATAGCATCTTCATATGGCAGGCCTCTGCCATGCATCATATCAAATTGTCAAGCTTGTTGAGAGTGGTTTAGACCTTGTTGTTGTTGTGAGGTCATACTTTCAGTACAAGGATCCCACGAACAGCATTTGCAAAGATGGGATAGAATTCTTAGACTGGTAGCAGGCTGTCCAGAATTGATAGGTGGTGATGCGAATGTCAAATTGCCTCTTTGGCACAGCGTGATCACAGATGATGGCAGTGAACTGATCGAAGGTTTCATAGAACATCCACATCTGGAGGCTCCGGTTGATGTCATACACGATGACACGGGGCCTCCGTTAGCGCTTGGGGTTAACCTTGAGCTTCCTCTCAGCTGGATACTCGGCGATGATCCAAGCTGTCTCCTTGTTGTCAGCTACTACCACCATAACCTTGCTAGTCTCAAATCCAAAAATCCTTCCAGCTGTCACGAAGGGCAACCTGAAATTCCCGCTTTAACTGCTTGACAATTTCTGAGGATGACATATATAAATGTAAATGAAACGTAGTCTTGTAGTTTCAAGTTAACCATTCTTGAGATGTGTGATTAAGTGAAACCCAACCACCAAAGAACATCGGTATCCATGATCTAGTATTCAAATCCATATAAAAGTAACTGCCTTTACTAGGATTTGAACCTTAGAACTCTTGATTCAAAATCAGCTGATTTATGATGATAGGTTCACCACTAGACCAACCTGATGAGTATTGAGTCCAGCTATAACTTATTCTTTTAATAGCATTTTATAAGAACACAATTATTAATTTCTTAGGCTGCCTTTGTCACCCAGATATGAACTAATTGAGTTTTATTTGGGAAATAACAAAACATTTGCGTGCTCAATCAAAATGTAATGTATAAAGCATAAGATATAATAGTAATTATTCTGAAGGTTTTTTCTACAGTTGCTAATATGTGATTGAAATGTTGCCAATGTATTATTTGCTTAAGTTTTATTTTGTATTATAAAACAGTTTTACAGGATACATGTCCATGTAGAATAGATATTGCCAGAGTAGCATTGTTTTCTCTTTTACTTTTCTACTCATTCCATTTTCTGCATTATGTTAATGAATTGTTTTAAACTTTACTTAAAATTGTACTTGTAATATTTTGATGAGTTATTTCCTTCTGAAATTCACTAACAAATTCTCTTTCTGACAAGTTGCTGAAAAAATTTATAACCATTTGATAAAAGAGGAAATGTAAAAATTTTTATGCAATGCTGTATTTATTGTAGTAGGTAGGATGCAGTCTTGTTTGATTAAGATATCTATAAATCTTACTTCTACTTAAGCATATTATTCTATGTTTATTTACATTATAACATTGTATAATTCATTCAAATATTAAGTCAAACTGATTTTTTTACAACAAAATAAAAATGTTTAATTCAGTGGTGGGTTTTTTTTATTAATAAAATAAAAACCTGATTCTTTGATCAATTATTAACAAAAATTTTATATTTTTTGCTTTGTGTAATAGTACAGTTGCCATTTTGGGTACAAATATAGTACCAAAGTTTTCATGTTTAAGAGCCTTTAAAATGACTATCACACAAAGGGTGTTACCATTTAAAATATTTGAGTTACAGCCTCTGGGCCACCCCCACCTACCACTAAGGGGATTAAAATCCTATTTCTCATCAAAAGGTAAAATACCCGACTGATATCTTTATCCAAAAAGTTACAGTACTCTATCTGGAATGATTTTAAAGTTGTTGAGAGGTTTCCGTACTTTTAACTCACTCTGTGCACAATAAATATGAGTTGAAATGTATAAGTAGAGAATTCCAATGAATACATATCGTTTTAACTGTACGATCATTATTTAGATCAAAATAAATTGCAACCTGTTTTCTAGCAGTAAACCTGCTCATTAGCATATCACCACTTTATGAGGTTAAATCCATCTTGTTTGAATAAATCTATTAATTGATTTCATACCTGCAAAGCGTCTAATATTAACTGAATCCTTTTTTAGATATTGTCAAGCTAAAGGACTGTCAGTGTAACAACATTACAATGTGTCTTTGTTTATAGCCAGATGCAAACACTGAACTGAAGAAACTATGTACATCACTCTTGACAATTTATATCCTGATAGGAATCCTCTCTCAAGAAAATTGACTGGTAATGTGTTTGTTCAGATTAATAAGAATTTGTCAGTAAATTCTTTCTATGTAGAAGTCATGTATTAAAGTGTTAGCAAAATGGAGAGTAGGTCGTGTAGTATGACTAATCAACCATTAGAGAATTACAATCATTCATGAAATGTAGGATTTAAGACAAAAAAAAAAAAACAGTAAAATTATAAAATTTCACTGCACACTTAAAATCTAAGAAAATTTGATAAAGAGGATTAATATCAGTTACAAAAATTGATGAGCAATATCTGCTGGTTTTTAGTAAGTAGAGTTCTACTGAAATTATTCTACAGACAGTATCATCTTAATAATATTAATAAATAAAAATAACAAAAATTTACAAAATATAATTGACATATTTATTTTTAATAAAATATAAAAACAAATTATATATATAATTACTACAATAACAATTATAATTAAATATGTTAATATTTAATTTACATATATTTCATTACATTATAACTTTTTTTTTTACTATAATTTATTTAGAATTATAATATGATGATTGTTTACTAATTGCCAGGTTATAGAAATGTGAGCCATAAGGTCAATCAGTCTAATAGTAATCTCTTTACTCCAAAGTTAATATTGACATTTATATAACAATTCAATAATAATATAGTAAATAAATGGAGAAAAGACAGGGTAACGCCAACACTCTTTACTTATGACCTTGAGATTCCCATTTCAATAACTTGGTCTAACATAATATAATTTTTATTTATGAACAGTTTTCATTAAATTATTTTGATTATGGAAGAATCGATACTTAGTAAAACAAAATCTGGTAGAATACCCAATACAAAAAGCTTAAAATATTAACAACTAAGATAAGAAAATTAATATTTAAATTTTATCAGATACTTAAAACTATTATCAAATATATAAAACAGTAAAACAAATTTGTCAGGATAGTATAATTTTTCATGTATAATATGCTCAAATAATAAAGTAAATTATTGTTGAGAGCTTTCAATTAATAGCTTTGAGAAAATGTAAGTTTCATCTTACACATAGTATGTTTGTACACATTAAAGTAACGAGTGAGTGATTGATTGTAGAAACATGAACTAGAAGTGAAATGAGTGGGAATTCAGTCATAAAGAAAATATACTAATTACATGTATAGATAAATAATGAGGAAAATGATCTTTAACATTTAGTCAATAAAAAATGTCAACATTAGAAATAATTAATGAATAATTACAATATTTTTATGTAAAAAAATAATAATAATTTGTATCTGTTTAAGAAAAGTTTAATGTTTAATAGCTTTCCATGGTAATCTCTTAAGTTTATATATATATATTTACTTGACATGGAAGGAGGGAAAGCCAAACTCAATATTCTAATGTATTTTGGCGAGCAGCCTGTAACAGCTAATGAATTATAATGAAATTAACTTTTGGTAGTGTGTAAAAATGCCACAATTGACAGAGACATGAATTCAAAATCTCCAGACGAAAAGCAGACACTACCACTGAAATCTGCCACAGAGAGTAGCAATTTATGTAATTTAAAGGAATTTTTTTTTTTTTTTATAGTTACATTAATAACTGAAGTAGAAATTTGATTTGTATTCTTTCAAAGTAATTTTGAAAAAAATTACAGTTTGAAGTGACAAATTTTTTTTTCATAAAGGTTGTAAAAGTTAAGGCACACAGTAGATAGTGATTTTTTAAAAATATATTATCAATATTTCCCCAGAAAGAATCCAACGTTTTTATTAAAAATTTATATGATAAATCAGTTAATTCTATAATAAGTTTTTAATTTCAATACGTTTTTATAACGATTTCAGTAATTTTTTTTATAAGTACTGAAACCTGTTTTCATATTATTCTTTTAATTATTCATTAATTTAAAATTTAAAAACTGCAAAAAATAAAAGACTAAAATTTGTGTAAGCATAATCATAAAATTTTATCTGAATCATAAAATAGTCAAATTTGTGCAAATAAAATCTTTATCAACATGACAAAAATTCTGGATCAAGTCGTTGCATAAATTAATTTCAAAGAATACTACTAAGTTTGTACAAAATAAAACAAGCTACAACACTTTAAATCTATTTTTGAACTTGATTTACTTATTAATAAAGTAATGATAAAGTAACAAACAAACTTAAATAAACAACATTGATGAATATATTGAAGACAAACTTTAATAGATATAATAACAATTTAATTTCTATTACTAACAATATTAAAGAAACAAAAATCATAATAATTAACAGAAGAATTTTAATAGACTGTAATAATTATTAACATAATACAATATTGGTTATTTTAAATAACAAAAAAAAATTAACCGTAAACAAAATAAAATAACAATAAAAACTATTTTGTAGATTTCATAACTTAAGTTACTTTATGTATATACACATGAAACATTAAGTTAACTAGAGTTCTAAAATTAAATTTAAAAAAGGTATATATACATTAAAAAAACAAATTAAAATAAAAATTAATTAAAAAACCATTAATAATTTTAATGTTAAACAAATAATGTAAGGAATGTGATGCATGTGGATTATTCAGGGTATTAATTGTACACAGAAAGATGCAATGTTATAAAGGTCATTTAGAATGAATATTATCATCAATAATGGATTGTTACAACATGTTGGAATCAAGCAATAATTAGTAACTATTCTTTAAGGAGAGAGTTATGGAGGGAGCAAAGATATTAACTGTATATTTACTAGATTAACTGTTGATTAACAAAAAATTTTAATGCAATATATATATATGAGATTTGCAAAAAATTAAGTGAAAGGATATAAAAGATGCAAAATTAATTTTTTTGTTTTTTCTTATCTAATAAAAATTAAACTTGTTTCAAACGTTCATGAAAAAAAAAAAAAAGGAAAAATCACCATGATTGTAGCTGTGCAACTGCTAGCAATCAATGTCAAAATTTCCTCTAAACAAAATCCTCCAACAAAAAACAAATTTCCTCCAAAAAGAAAATCTTAAAAAACATATATCTGTTAATAATAAAGTGTTTTATTTTGCCGATATAAAATATGTTAAAGCTAATTACATAAATGATGGTGTATAAGTAGATAGATAAATATTGCTTAAAATTAAAGTATTTTTTCATATGATGTAAAATTATGTATTCAAATAAGTGAATCTTTTTCATAAAAAGAGATGAAGCCTACTGACAATAAAAATTGTTTTGGTGAAAAGCACATGAAACAGTTAAAAAAAACGGAAATGATGACATAGAATTAAACCTAACATCAATAGAATAACCAGGCTTGCTGATCATTCTGCGTGTGTGCACACACAGTAAATTTAAATATTAGCATTATAACACCAAATCATAATTAAAAATACTAATATTTTTCAAAATGCAATAACTAAAAACTATTTGTATTTATGAAAAATGACTGAATCCCAGAAGATATACACACAGTAAGTAACATGAAAGAAGTTAATGAAATACACCATATTAAAAAATAAAAATTAAACTGGAATGTAAAAAATATGGCAAAATCAGTAATTAAAAAAACCCAGGTAGAAAAATTATAATAGAAAAGTGATAAGTTTTAATTAATATTAAAAACAAAATAACTTAATATACATTACAAAATAATCATAAAAAATAAGCAATTAAAAAACTACATGCTCATTATGAAATAAACACAATGCATTATAGTGGTGAAAGAAAGACAAATTTAAAAGAGAGCATCCTATGACGAAAAGAGAATTATTCTTGTGATTTAATTTTTTTCAACTAAAGAATTTCTAATAAAGTATGAATATTAACTATGACAAGGTATAAAAAATAAATATAACACGATGAAATAGTTACCAGTACATAAATAATTGGAAGGATGAGATAAATATATTAAAAAATGGTAATAAAAAACATTTTATGCAGGTTCATCAAGCAAGGCATCATTCAGTATTTATTAAATTCATGACATATTGAATATTCTACAGAATTTCTTTATTAAAATTAATATAAAAACCGCATTATAATGTTCATTACTCAAGATCATTAATGTTCATTATGTTCAGTGCCAAAAATATACAAACATGATTGAATTAAACACATATTTAATTTTCTTGTGTATTTTTTTATATAATAAGAGCAATAATTATGTGCTTGAACTCTTTTTTAATGAAACACTCGCTGCTCTTCCACATTTTATGCTTGCTGTCATTTTGTAAAATCATACAAATTACACAAAATGTCCTGAGAATAACAAGCATGAACACCTGAATTACAAAACAACAATCTATTAACAACCTATATCACAAATGTCTCCCCACAATTTGGGGGTTATAATTTTGGTTTTATAACAGTAGAGTCGTTAATTTTATAAACATTATGAGCAAGTATATTAATATTTTTAATGTCTTCCTTTAATTAGATTTTTGTTTGTTCATTTGCACGAATTATTGTCAGTAATCAATAAAAAAAATTTAATTAAAAGAGTTTTTTTTTTAAATTAAATTTTTTTTTTTTTAAATTTATTAAATTAGACTGAAAGTGTTCAAGAACAAACTGTAATTACAGCATATTCCAAAACAAGTTAATAAAAAATCTAAGTATTTAAGAAAATAGAGTTTCAAATTAAAAACAAAATGGTTTAACAACACCCAGTAACTCTAAATGTCTGTAAAAAACTTAAAAAACTTCTATTAATAAACTTGATGAAAAACTACAAAATACAACATATGAAAACTACAACATATAATGTAGTACACAAAGAACCTAAACAACATAAGTTGCATAGAAATGCAACTTATAAGAAACTTTAAAAACATCAGATTTTAATTAATTTTTTTATGAAATTGAAAATCTGTAGATATCTTTTTGTCACTTTTATTCCAGACCATTTTTATTTCATATTTTGTCTATGAGAGCACATTGTACAATAGCACATAAAATACAAAGTAAAGTAAAAGGATTAAAAAAAAATCTGTACAAAGGTTTATAATTTTTATTAAAAAAAAAATCATTCAAGCTGTTCAATTTTAAGAAATTATAAAATCCTGCACACCTAATTTTGATGAACCTGTGTACTAATAAACTGAATACAATGATTTGCTGTAATATTCTTATTATTAAGTGAATGGTTATTAATAATTAAAAAAAGAAAATCACAGTCAAGATAAATATGAAAAATAATTATAAATGTTATTAAATTATTTTTCATTCTCAACTATATAGGAACTCCTTGGTTTATTAGGATAAATTAGCTATTTTATAAATATAATAAATATGTTTTTTTTTTTTTATTTATAAAAGATATATACTATTATAGAAGTATTATCTGTTGGTTATTCTAACATTTATTATAATTCTTTTTTATCTATTGTAAATCAATTTATAAACATTGTGTTATATTTACAATATTATTGTATTGTAGTTAACGATATCTTAATTTTATGTAACATACACTACATTTAAGTAAACTAACAATGTGAAAAACGTGGCACAATAATTATCACAATACAATCCAAGTTACATGTAATAATATCATAAGCAATATTTTATATATACAAATTTACATTCACAGAATAAAACATCAAAGTAAAATATTATCCAGTAAGATAAATATGTGTTAAAAATTTGATTTATCTTTACAGAGATAAACAAAGAGGTATAACCCAAGAAAAACTATTTAGAAGTTAAAAAACCTAATCCATGTCTAGACTATTTTGTTCAAAAACAAACTACACTTGTTAAAAATGAAGCTTCTTCAAAATCCTGTTGTAAACGTTTAACATTCAGAATTGGGTTTTGAAAGATCGTTGTTTTCATGCAAACAAAAAAGTCTTTGTGTGAAAAAGTAAAATTAAATTTATTCATTTATACTCAAATGAGTTGTTTTTATTGATTGTACAGTTACTCAAATGAAAATGAGATTCATTTAAGCTACTTAAAATTAAAAGAAACACACAAAACAACAGCCAAAAAAAAATATAAAAATAATTTAAAATTCATATATTCCCTGAACTACAAAGATCTGAATTGATAACGCAGAGAATCTGAGTTATCAATTAGCTTTTTAAAGTAATTAAGACACCAACAGTGCTATTCATGGGGAAGAGAGGGGGTGTAAGAGGGTCAAGAATAACCCAGCACCCCCTTTTAAGGTGTCAAAACCAATAGGTATCACTTAAATTTTGAAACTGAATAAACACAAAACTCTAACAACTAAAAAAGTGATCTCCAATTTAACTGTGCATAATATATAAATATTTTAATAAAACTTTCTTTCAAAAGTTAGAGCTAAAACTCTGTTTGAGCTCTAACTTTTAAATCATACATAAACTAAATTCATTCTAAATAAATCATACAGTATTTATATTCAGTGTTATAAATAACTGTTTTATCTTTTATAATTATATGTCTTATAGTTTATCTTAAAAAACCATTCAGATTATTATGAACAATATATTGTTTTATATTTAATTTCCTTTAGCACTCAAATTTCAATACTTACACAATGTGGTGAATTTGGCACTGAGGAGGGTGCTCATGTTTTTGAACCAGGTACTTCAACCCCTAGGGATGGTCCTGGGCACCATGTCAATCCAGCAATACATGAGACCTCAGTGCTCCCAAAGGCAGTTTCTAAGAAGCTTTGAATTAAAATAAAGTCAAATTCCTCAGATTTTGGTACAGATTTATAATTTTCATCTGAGATGAAAATTATAAATTTAAAAACTGTTTTGTGTGTGTGTATTTAAATGGCATGTCACACTACGATACAGTTTGTAGAGATACAGCCAATTACAATTACTCAAGACGTATATATTATTTTTTGTAAAAACTATTGTGGACTCAGAAGTACCGTCAGTCTGTAGAGAGGTTAAGTCGCTCTTTGTCATTGGTTGACTATAAATTAGGCAGTTGTAGGTTAGTCTGTTGTATTTGTGATTACATTTGTGTGATTTTATTTACTTTTCCAACATATGCGATTATTATAAATGAAAGTGAATTAATTGATATAATGAACACCGATTTTCCTGTGGACAACAAACCGTTTACTAATAATATTGATACTGACAATGTAAACAAAGTCATCATACTTGTGACGTTAGGCCTAGTGTTTCTGATTTGATAAGGTTTTTTATGATGAAATATTTAGAGAAACTGCAAGTTATGAAGATGAAATTAATTTCTAAAGATAACCTTTCTTCTACCCATAGATAAAACGATAAAAGTCAACCCAATAACATTACTGAGACTTGTAATGTAAATTTTCCTTGTTCTAAAACAGGGAATACTCCAGCAGAAAATTATTTACTTATTAGGAAGTGGAAGCATGTGTCTAAAGAAACTGTTGTCCCTGAATATGACCTGCTACAGAGCATAAACAAAACTTTGTTTGCAAATTGTAAATCAGCAACAGATGGTTTTTTTTAGTCTTTACACATGATATTCTAAAAAATATCACATATCAGACAAACCTTTATGCCATCAAGAAAATCAAACCTTTGGCTGTAACTGATAAGAAGCTGATGTTTTTTTATAGGAAAAAACATGGTTATGGGATACCATATACTTCCTGGGTGGAAAGACTATTGGAGTACTAATCCTAACTTAGGTGTTGCAATCATTTAGAAGCAGAAGCCAATGTCAAAGAACAGATTTGACTCTATTCTTTAACACTTGCATGTAAATGACAATTCAAAAATTCCAGTTGATAATAAGGACAAGTTGTTCAAACTAAATCCTATGATTTTTATGTTGAACACCAAATTTCAAAGCACATGAAGGAACGAGGGAGCTTAGTGCAGATGAGAGTACGATTCCATTCAAAGGCCATAACCAGATGAAGCACTACAACCCTAAAAAGCCTATCAGTTTCAGTTGTGAACCATGACAGACAATAAGGAATATATAAAAAAAAAAATTTAGATACTGCCAAGGTAAAGATTAAACTCTTAAAAATGAATTTAAAAATTACATTTTAAGCAAAAGTGTTGTTTTAGATTTAACAAAAGAAGAGGGAAAAGGGAAGAATGATTTTGTTATAACTATTTCATTTCCGTTACTCTTCTAGAAAGATTAAAAACTGAGTATACCCTAACATGTGGCACAATCCGAGTAAACAGAAAAAAATTCCCAAAATTTGATAATTGACAAAAAGCTTAATTTGTGGAGATTATGACTTCCAATTAATCAGCACAGGCAACGTATTTAAGTGAAGGGACACAAAAATTGTTACATTTGCATCCAATTACCATGGTATTGAATAAACTACTGTATCCTGAACGAAAAAGGATGGTTCAGGAAAGAGTGTTGCATGTCCTACTGCTGTTGCAGATTACAATCAACACATGGGGTGTTGATATTGTAGACAGTTGCGAACCATGTATGGATTGAATAGATGCTGCAAAAAGTGGTAGCACAGAATATTTTGGGGATTTTTTTAGATGTCTTTTGCAAACTCATAAGTTGTGTTATGTCAAATTTTTGAAAAACCCAGTTTATTGGAATTTTGAAGAAGTGTCGCTGTAGGCTTACTGGGGTATAGTGAGCCGAAGACATCCAGTAAACGAAAGAGTAACAGTTGATTTCTGAAAATGTCAAGCAAAGAAGAAAACGGTTTCTTTACCAAAAGATCATTAGACTTAGTAATAGAGGTGTAGACTGGTCTGTTTTAACATCACAAAGAGGTAGATGTGAGATTTGTAGAGTTAATAAAATTTGATCATGCCCATACAGCAAATGTACCTGATTGCAATATATATTTGAGCTGTAATGAAGAGAAAAACTGTTTTCATCATGAAATAAATACTAATAATTAAAGAAATTTAAATATGAATTGAAGATTGCAATAAGGATTATATATATATATATATATATATATATTTAGAATTTAGGCTAATATAGTCACTTTTAGTATCACTCAGTGCTATAATTTGACATATAAGACTTTTTTATTAATGAGAGTTTGTATATATATTTTATAAAAAAAATTTTTTTTTTACCTCCAAAATCACCATTAGGTATTAAATCAGAGGATGAAGATGAATGATGTGTAGAATGTGTGAAAATGCCATGCCTGATGGGATTTGAACCCAGGATCTCCAGATGAAAGGCCAACATGCTACCACTCATACCATGGAGACTGGCTTATAAAAAGATACTAGTTACCATATAGTGAATATTTGTTTTGTTTCTACAAAATAAGAAACTACCTGCTTGCAGTGGAAACAATAATATAAGAAATTGTTTGTATTGACAATTTCACATGACTTAAATTACATAGAATATTAATTATTGAATGAAATATTTACTTAAATCTTAACTAAACTGTTCCTTATTATGCTTATTAAATAAAAGTAATTAATTACTTTTACATACTATACAGAAATCACTAAGTTCGAGTGGTAATGTAACCAATCTGTAGACCAACATTACTTATAAGTACAGTGGTCATACCTAAAATGTTGTAAGAAAGTTTTTGATGTTTTATGTTTTGTGCTTTGCCATTTTAGGTCATCATTAACAAAATATAAGAATAAAAACAATAAAAAAAATTTTTTTTTGAAAATGTGGTCAACTAAGAGTTAAGGTAGAATTAGTATTAAAATCATAAATGAAGGTGAAATAAAGAGGTAAAGAGGACATCAAATGAATAAAAGTCTGTAGATGAATTAAACATTAAATTTGGTAAATGTATTACCGTATGGTTAAGAAGCCTAATACAATAGCATATCAGCCAGAGAATAAATTAATATTTTTTAAGCAAGCTGTATTACTTAAGAGTTTAATAATTTCATAATATTTTTAATTTGTAAGAGCATTTTTTTTTACAGTTCAAGTAGTTGATTCATTTTAACTACATTTAATTACTTTATTTTTGATTCTTCATTGTGTTTTCAATATGTTTTATCAAAAATGATTAATTTATTTTTTCCAGAAAAATAAAATAAATTAAATAAAAGTAATTAGTCTTTAAAGGAGGGAAAAGGTCTTTTTTAAATTGTAATAATTAATAAACCATAAAACTGACATCCAAAAAAATGGATTTAAATGCCAAACTGAATGAATATAGAAATAAAATAACCCTTTATATCACAGAATCTAAAAGGGTATCTTAAACAGTAAATGAGTGTTCTCTGTTAATAATTGTACTGCAATAACTGTTTACTGTAATACTTTCTTTGTACATAGAATTTTTAAGTTTTTAGTATTTTGGGTAAGAAGATATATTTGGTAGGACCTACTACTACTACTATACCTACTACTGGTAATCTTACTCTACGGGTACTTATTTATAATATTATTTTATCACAATAACCTTATGAAAAAATTCAAGCTATTACAATATTCCTGCATTACAAATGTAATTATTGTACTTTCAATTTACAATTAGAATAATAATTTCCACACAAACAAAGAACAGGCAGAATTTATATAATTAAAAAAATATTATTTATGCATAATTAAAATATAAAACTGAAATTAATTATCCAGAAAAAATTATGTTTTTCAAAAATACATATACAAAAACTCCCATATACTATATCTCAAGATTTATACAGTGAATTAAAATTTATGTAAAGATATTAAAAAATTCACTTAAGAAAAACTAATTATTCTAAAAAAATAAGAAAGAGAAAGAAATAATTTTAATCAAAACATGGAAAAGAAGAACATAAACTAATTATTTTATATACTAATATAGTTTGATGCTATTTTCTAATTACTCAACTTAGTAAATAACAGTAAAGTTTTTTTTAAATATAATGAAGAAAGATAATTTATTTTTTGTATTCTAAGTGTAGTGTTAATGAAGTTAAATTATCAGAGATGCCAAAATGAGATTAATGATAATAATGTTATTTATTTTCTTCTGCTGTTTCACAAAAACACATCTGTGCTGTATACATGTAAAATATTTTTTCTTAGGGCATTTTTAATCAATAAACAAAAAAAAAATGCTATACTTTTAGGCAAATTTGTAAAAAATTACAAAGAAGATAAATTCTATTAACCTAATACAGATAGTAAATGTGAACAAACAAGATACAAATGATCAACACTCAATGAATGGCAAGAAAGAGAAATTAATAGACGATATTGGTATTCATCTTAAATCAGAACACCTGGTTTATAATGAATCATCATAATAAAATAAAATTAAAAAGATAATTAATTTAAATTTGTTATTATCAAGGAAATAATAAACTGTTTCCCAAAATCATAATAATACAATGCTTAAGACATTTAAATGTGATTAGAAACTTCCAGAAATTTTCAGAAATAATTGTTTTCTTGGAAAATAAAAATTTAATATAGTTCTCCTAATTAAGACCCTCCAAAAAAAAAAAAAAAATAAAATACTTATTCACGTTTAAATTAATAATGCATATTAAACAAAATTTAAAAGAAAAAAATGTACATAAATACTTTACAGTTCAGTGAAATAAACAAACATATTTCATTTTTTTTTTTTTTTTTACTTCTAATAGATAAAAATCTAAAAAGAAACTTCTAAAGCAACTGTGAAGAAATGAAGAAAAACTTAATTAATCTTAAAGTAATAAAGTTTTAAGTAATCTCGGTTAGTAATAAAATACAACATTAAACAACACATACACATCAATATGAACATGTTAACTAAACACATTGTAATTGCTATAATATCATAAGAATGAATGACTGCTGAATTATAATTTGTCAAGCAGCTCATCTCTTCTAAAATGAATTGTAGCCTATGTAAAAAATAAATAATTTATTACTAAAGATAATAAATAACAATTTTCTTTGTACTGTAAAATAATTTCCTTTGTAAATAATTGAAATTAGTGTACTTAGTGGTTAACAATTAGATACAATAAAAAAAAAAAGTAAAAAATAAAAAAATTACATAAACTTTGAGCGATTTTAAATACTAAACTATTAATAAAAAATAAAAATAATACACTCTCACAATTTGCTTTAATGTACAAAATACATACAGTATATACATAATATATTATTATACCATACAATGTTTAAAAAATATATATATTTCATTCACTTCTGGTGTTGATTACGTAGGATGATGTCAAAAATATTTCATTAGCCATATAACATTCAGCCATAATATATTAAAACAATTTTTTCATCGTTTACATGAAAGTTATTTTAAAGAAATGAATTTTTATGCAACTGTTATCAGTAATATCTATATTCTCAAAATAATTTATTTTTTTTAGAAATGAATTATAATTAATGTAGACAATGAAATGATGAAATTAAAGTGTTGTGGAATGCATGAACATTTAAGATCAGTTGTGGCATTTTCTCCATGGTTAGATTATTACACATTCTTTTACTACACCCCCCCCCCTATCATCTACGATTACAAAAAAATAAACCATATTCACATAAAAAAAGAAAATAACAGTAAATCAATAAAACAACAACTTACTGATGTCAAAATAAATAAATGAAACTGCTGATCTTAGATAAATACTCATATGAAAAGTCACTTAACATTAAGCATTTACTAACTGATACTAATGAGGTAATATATAATTAAAATATTTCTAAACAATATTACACAAAAACGTACAAATTCGATGTACTGGTACAAATATCACCAAAAACATTTTGAAGTAAAGAAAGGTATTTATTTCAAAGGAGTACTTGAAAAAGTCATTGTTTTATAATATTTTATTATTCTTATTTTTTAAATAATTAAAAAAAATAATAATTTAAATAATTATAAACAAAGATTTCAACAAAGTACTGAGTAATACTACTTTTAAACCAATCATATTAGAAATGATTAAGTAATGGCATGTTGTCAACATGTAAGTAAACATTTATAACAATACTGAACTTTTGGTGCCTTGAGAATAAATAAAATATTTGTCAAAATTCAACATACATTTAAAAAAAAAATATATATAATAAACACCATAACAGAAGTCTAGATTGAATAAGACACTTGAACAAATTAATTCCCACATGATTGTGAGTAAGAAAAAAATTTAGAAATTAGTTTTCTGTTTATACGGTACACAACATAAAACTGGTGTAAAATAAGATAACTGCTTTTATCTTAATTCAACGAGTGTTTAAAAAATGTATTCTAATAATTGCTAATTAAATTTTTTTTGTAGATTTCTTTTAAAAAAGAAACACTGAAGGCTTTTGCTAAAAAAAATTCAGCTGAAATTGGTATCTTTAAAAATAAATTAATTACAAAGGAAATAACAATTCATAAATAAAATATGTATAAAAGCACATAGAATATACAATAAAATCAAACTAATTAAAACTAATTCTACAGTTAAAAAAAAAAGTGGGATGCAAACTATAATCATTGACATGTACACTGAATAAAAACAGTTTAAATTATCTTAACATTGCTGCACTCAAACAAAAAAATAAACAAGTTATTGTAAAAATATTCAGGAACTTTATGGTAAACATACTTTTAATTGTTAATTAAGTTGCAATTCTGAATCTATAGAACATAAGGCACATATCATTAAAAATTAAAACATTTTTATAAACGTATAAATACATAAATACAAATGTACACACATCAATCTGTTATATACAATTTTTTAATTCTGTACACATTAATAAGAGCAAATCGCTACTAAAGGCACAATTTCACACACATACATAAAGTGATGGGTTCAAAAAATCTAATGACAAGTTAAAAAAAAATAACCACAAGTTCTTTTTTCTCTGTAATACCAACACCTGATGGTTATAGATTAGCTGTAACCATTAGATTAAATGATAATGCCACAAATTTAAAACTTTATCTTTCTTAACTATCATGCTTTTAAATTTGTTAACATTATAGCAATTTTTAGCACTTTTTAGAACTTTGACAATGATAAAAAATCTGACTTTAAAAAACTCATCTTTAATGTATGATATGAGAAATGTTCATAAACTAATATTTATAGAAAGTAAAAGTAAACTGATGACGATCATACAATATTATGAAGGTATAATGCTGGGGAGCTTATTATAATAAGAAATCAGGGTAGTCTTCAACATAACTTATATTGTTATTGATGCAAATATATAACTTAAATTATTCTAACTTTTGTTTGATAATCTAATAACTGATAAAGAATTTGAATCAAACAATATCAATCTTCATTAATTGAAAAATTAAAATGTATCACATAGCAACAAAATGTACTCTATGTATACTCAAGAATCAATGGTATTAAAATGCTACTATTCAGAAACTTTTGGGCAATGTGAATTGTAGATTACTACATGAGATGGAGATCTATGTCTATGTGATGTGAGGAAAAATTTATTCCTATTTATCCATAATGATGTTCACCTGAGTAAAACTACAAGGAGCTATGCTGAATAGTAACTGAAATAAATTCATAATTAGAAAATACTAAATTATTTAATGTAAAATACAGTTGTATTAATGGTTATTGAGCATTTTCTACTTATGAATTCAAGTCAAACATATTAAAAAAAATAAATATAAACTCACAGCACCTTAAATACCTTCAACCACAATAATTAAGAAAGATAAGTTGTTTCATGATGAAATTAAACAGACTGGATAGTTCTGGAAAACATCATGCTGTTAGAATAACAATGTAGAATTAAAAATCTTTTTACAATTTTTTTTTATGAAATCTTCTCTTATATACATTACATTTTTGTTAACATTAAATAAAAAAAAAAAAATAAAAAAACAAATAAAACTTATATGTTTTCTATTTCCATTTTTTCTTAAAAAATTCAAATTTTCGCAACAGCTAAAACAATCTAATAAAATAATTATACTCTGCAATATATATACACAATACAATATACATTAAATATACAAACTTATGTACACAATAATAATGATAATTATAAATTACACAACAAATTACTAAGGAAAGGAAGTGAACACGAATATTAATTAATGATATGAAAAGTCAATCAAATTAATTAATTTAACTGAATATATGATTTTTTTTTTTTACTATAAATCATTCTAATAAATCAATGTATGTACTAAATCATTCTTTGAATAATTAAACCATCAATTAACAAACAATAAAGCTAATGCTGAAAATGATAATGTTAAGAGTAATATTATTTACAACAAATGTTTACAGTTTATTTTATTTGTTAATAATTTTATATAATATCCTAATATTTCAACACCAAATTGAAGTCAACAAACTGCTACATAAAAAACTCCAATATCATTTTTACCAACCAACAATGTTAACATCATAGTTGATTACATTATAGTTGAGTCTGATTTCCAGATTGGTTCTGTTTTATATAAGTTACTACCAGTGGTTAATTTTTTGTATCATCCATCAAAAGGCTGATAAAAATTTTTCTGACAACAGTTAAGAATGATTTGAAAAATATGTTAACTTGGTATAAGCAGAGAAACCTCTCTAAATTTGTACTACATATTAAAAAATGCATTCAGCTTATGTTTTTGAATTAAAATATTTTTGGAGTGCTATTTGTATGAAATACTTCATTTCAATTTTCTTCTGGTTAACTTGTAATTAGGATGAAAATAAACAAGAAAATTTGAACAAAAGCTATTAAATGCAAATACAATAGGCTATAACAAATTTCCTTGTAAAGTATTGAGAAAATTACCTAATTATAAAAAAAACCACAATTGCCTTCAGAAAAAAACATAAATTAAAATAACTTAATTAAATACATTATTTTTTTTTAAAATGAAATAACACAAAATATGTTTTATTATTGAAATTCACCTTAAGACATTTAAGGTGACAAAAAAAAATTAACTCTTGTACTCCGTGATGCTAAAAATGCTGTTTTTCAAACCGCATATCTCTTGTTTCTCAAACGTGTTGTAAAAATGTAGATGCAAAGTATTATGGAAAAGCTCAGTGGAAACTAATTTTCATTAATTTGTACATGTCTCAATTCATCAATCAAAACTATGTAGTATAACCTGCTGCAAACCTTTTTGAAGCAACTACACCTAGTGTTTTTACATTTTTTTAAAGAATTATCAGAAATATTATAAAAAAAAACTATTAAGAAAAGTTTTTCACATCAATAATATGCTAAACGTACCATTGAAAACTAATTTTATCTTTATTTTATGGTTGCATAAAGTGTATTTGTCTAATTCCTTGTTGACAAGAATAGGTTAAAAATGAATTAGTTTGGCTGAAAAGTGTCTACTACTATACATACGTTGGAAATAACAAATGGGAGCCGTCACAAAAACTTAATAAGAAATGTATATAATATTGATTAATAACACTTTTAATGACATTAAGCTTGAAATACTGTCTTACTATTATTCAATAATAATTAAATGATAAAAATTTCATCAAGCTTATTAAAAGATAGTTCTGAATATACATACCTTTGAAAATTACATTAAATTTATACTTATTAACATTTTAATTAAAATATTTTTTTTACAAGTATTTGTAACCTGACAAAATTTATTTTGATTAAATTGAGAATTTCAATTTAATGTTTTGATGTTTAAGAGAATGTTACCAGCATTTATATCAGCTTCTGCAAAATTTGTGGGTCTCCTGAAACATCCACAAAGGACCTCAAAAATTAAAACTTAAATAAGACTATTTATTTTCTGAAGGCAATTTATGTTTATATATACTGTTTTTATTTTAGAGATATTGCAATGAAACTGAATATGTCAGCTAAATGACATAATTAAATAAGTCAGGTACAAGCATAGGTAATGTCAGCAATTAAAGCGGCCATTAGGTGAAGGAGGTGGAGGTAAGGGATGAAAATAAGTAGATGAAGATGGTGATGGAGGACCAGACGAATGCGAACGGGGTGTAGGAGGTGGAGGAAAAGGATCACTATCACAGCGGTAATTAGAATCAGACTCATCGCAGACATCTGTGCTGCACGGTGTCGGTGGGGGAGGTCTATATCTCGGGCAACAGTAATCGTCTCTTTGAACTGTTGTTGCCGGACTAGGTGGAGGATTTAAAGGATAGCATAAAAGAGAAGCAGAACTTGA
Source organism: Zanna intricata (assembly GCA_010016005.3). NCBI lineage: Eukaryota > Metazoa > Arthropoda > Insecta > Hemiptera > Fulgoridae > Zanna > Zanna intricata. The sequence continues at coordinate 29,275 of JAAAKQ030110968.1, forward strand.
GGCGCCGGTTACAGCACTCCGACTACGCTCATAACTGGAACTGCTCCCGCCATTCAATGTTGACATCCTGACTGTAGCAGGCACAGCTGGTTTTAATACCTGGTTTACTCCCACAATTGGCAAAACACGTTGAGGTTTTGGTGATAAAGGATCTGCTGCTGAATCGCCTTCACATGGCAGACCAGGATTTGGTTTTGCACACCTTAATTTAAAAAAAAAATTCAATAATTAATTTTTTTTACTCTTAACATGAATCACATAAAATATTTCCAGAGTTTTTTTATTTAGTTAAATTAATTAACTAGAGATCATACAGCTGGATACAATAATTGTGTGTTTTTTCCAACCAGTTTTCCAACTACTGCTGTGTCTGGGTGTTGTTATGTATATAAGCAAATGCAATTACCACTACCAGCTTGGCTAGGCTAGGCCTGATGTAACTGCAGGAATGGGCAGTATAAGTGTAAATGTACCAGTAAACATGTGACCTCGAAAAGGCAGGTTAATTAAAATAAAAAGTAAATTCACAAAAAAAAAAAATGTTAATCCTGTCATGGCAATTGCAGGACTTCCTTGCCAAAGCTACACTACCACTTTTAATTGTCACAAAATATATGTAATGAAGCACCAGTATTAATAAGTTTTTTTAAGTTACATCTATCATTCTACTTATTACAAAAGGTATTTTCTGACTTTGAAGAAATAATCCTCCCAAGTAAGAAATGATCAAAAAAAATTCTGTACTTAAGTTTGGAAGCTAAAATATTACACATATAATCTAAAAACAAGATCGAACAAATTTTGTTTTACTACCATATATGTGGGTTTTTTTAATTATCTTTATTTTTTTATGGTTTAAAAGAATTCTGTTTCATTATTGTATACAAACTTAAAAAGAATTAATTAGCAAGGAAAACAAAACAAAAGATTACTATTAAAATAATGATATTTCTACTAAGAGAAATCATACTGCATGCAAAGGGTGATATAACTATCACATCTGTGCAGATTTCTTAATTATACACTTAATAACATTCATCAATTAATACATTAAAAAGAAAATTTCTAGTATGTTGTTTATAAATTGTGATAATTTCTAAGCCATTGAAATTACAAGGGGCACTCAAAAGTTATATACCTTAGAAAAAGTGGTGGTGGAGATATAGTGTCATTTTTATTTTTCAATACAGGTCCCTCACATTTTTGCTCCATTTAGCCTGCAAAGAGTTTATGTCAAAGTAAACAAATTTTTTATCTTGCTCTTCAAAATACCTGAATCAGTGGTTTCAATTCATCATAGTAGTGAAAACATCTGCCCTGAAGATTTTTATTGAGATTTCTGAACAAGAAAAAATCACTCAGGGCCAGGTCCGGACTATAGGGAGGATGAGGAAGTTCTTGAAGCCCATACTCCCTTTAAATTTGCTTTGCAATATGTGATGGGTGGAGTGGAGCACTGTCATACAAAAGCAAGACACCTTTGGTTAGCTTCCCTTAATGTTTTTTCTTTATTGCTGCCCGTAGCTTCTGAATACTCAGCAAAGACATTACCAATGATAGTCTGCTTGTGCTCCATGTATTTAATCAACAAAATTCCCTGACTATCCCAAAAAATTGTGGCAAGATCTTCCCAGCCCGTGACTGGGTCTTGAATTTTTTGGGAATCCCTTTGAGTCTCCACTGCATGGACTCTTGTTTTGTCTCAAGATCCCAGTAATGAACTCATGTTTCATCACCAGTCACCAACCTGCTGAAAAAATCTGTAGGTTCCCTTTCACACTGCTGTAAGTTCTCTTCACAACATTGCTTCTGATGTGGTGTGAGGTTTCGTGGAACCCATCAGGAACTGACTTTTGTCAAGTGTAAATGGTCATGAAATGTTATAGTGGTTCCTTTGGACACCCTACATTCTGTAGCAAGTATTGCAAACCTAACATGCCTGTCTTCCATACCAATTTGACCACTTTCTGGCAGATGTCAGGTATGGTTGCTTCCATAGGTCTTTGGCTACGGGGATCATCTTTGATAGATTTATTGCCCCACTTAAATTGTTTGGCTGGTAGTGTGAAGGTACATTATCACCATACACAGTCAGTCACATCCAACTACTGTCCTTTGAACATTTTTCTTCTTTGATGAGAAACTTTATGAATGATCAATGCTCTAATTTCTGCAAATCCATTGCCATAGCAGAGTTACTAACTTTGGAGGTCTATTGCAACAACACTTGCGCTACGGTATCAAACACATCTCAATATGTAACTCGCAACAACCCTAGGAGATAATTTTTTTGAGTGCTCCTTGCTAGCTACACACACACACACACGCACGCGCGCGCGCACATTAGAATCCCAAAAGCAACTTTGCCCACTCTATATGTTTATTTGTGTTTTCCATCGCAGCCAATTTTTTTTATTTTAAGTTTTTTAATTAAGTAGCTGGAGCCATGTGTGCCCAGTCACATGACACATACAGTAACAGTGGCAGTGGATATGCTAGTTCAGCCATATGATCTACACTGACACACCACTTAAAAAATCTAAATTAAAAACCCAATAATGTTATTATATATTTATCTGAAGCATATTTGCAAGCCCAAATCCAAATATATTCACCAAAAGATACTGAATATCTTGGTTATTATAGTCAGAAATTGAGAAATTATGCAATCATTGTTCAAAATTATTTACCTTTCAAAATAAAACAAACAACTTCAGAGTTTCATATCATCATAAAACCTATTTATAATTCTTTCCACCAACCTATTTTCTAATATTCATCCTTCCTTAATAATCACACCAGATAAATTTCACATTTTCTTTCCTAGGCTTTTTTTTTTACAGTAAATAAGTTCTAAATAATCTTGAAATAAATAAATTTCAATAAATAATTATCCTAACAATCTACTTCATGCAACATGCATGGTTAATGTAGATTCTTTCTATCACTACCTCCCATATCAATATTGCCTGTAGTGAAATTATTTGCTCCTTCGCTTGTTCAAAAAACTGATTTGTATAAATTCTTCTAAGAAATTTATCAGAAATACCTGAAGTTTTCTGACCTTGTAGCTTCTTCTACTGATATGCACAGTAGGTCAAAATTGCGTTGCTGCGTGCAGCATTTATTAGTGGGTATCTTTTCTCCTGTCGATTTTGTCAATCGATGCATAAATGA
>JAAAKQ030110969.1:0-14068 GCA_010016005.3 Zanna intricata
CGTGTGTGAAAATGCCATGCCTGACCGGGATTCGAACCCGGGACCTCCGGAATGAAAGACCGAGACGCTACCACTCGGCCACAGAGGCCGGCATATATCTGTTAGATTGGGACCCCAATCATTATATTTTTTTTTCATTCGATGTTAGAAGTATTGAATTATCCAATTCATTTGTTTTATTGAGATGATGTAAGTTAGTAAATTCTCCGTGCATCAATATTATTAATATTTTAACCTTACAATCTTTCAAAAATGTAATAAAAGAGAGAGTTTTTTCATTTGATTAACCAATACTTCAACTTTACAATATATTGATGACAACTTTTTATGTAAGAAACCATCTATTTGTATATTCTTGTGTTTAACTGTATTATGCTGATGTACAAATCAAATTATATGTAAAAAGGATATTCACCCATATATTCTTTAAACAAAAATAAAATAAATCTGTTCTGTATTTAGCATGCAGTGATACTTTTTCTTATCTTTATTTTTTGGAAATCTGTTCATTCATATATGAAAAGAATGTAGCTAATGCAGAAATTAATATTTCACTTTTGTATTAACTATTCTTAGATAAGTATTTAAATAGTGTGTTTGTTAGTAGTTTGTACAAGTATTATAGAAACTAACAAAATCTTTGCACCTAATAAGAACCATGTCATATAGTAAAAAATTATGTTAACAATTAATCTTATGAATATTTTAATGACTATATTAAATGATTGGAGAGATGTTAATAATTAAAATAACTTGAAAAAAAAAATAAACTTATATGAGCACAAAACTTAAAAATTCTTAAAAGTGAAAAAGACTTTTTTTTAAAATATCGTTTGTTTTGTTTTAGGTCAGAGCATATTGAAACTTTCTTCACTGTAATGGTTGGGCAGAATATAACATTTTATGATTGTAATGTTAGCAGCAGGAGGCGGTTTTCTGTATCTCCAATTGAAGAATTTCTGTCATTTTGTTCTGACTGTGATGTAGTTCTAAATCCCATGAGTACGGAAAATAATAATTGCTTTGAGGTAAATAGAAAAAAAATATTAATACAATGTTAAAATCTAATTTTGTTATATTACTGTTCCACACTATGAACAAAATATGATATATATATATTTTATTTAAATAAAATGTTGTTTTTATCGAAAACTGATGATAATACACAAATTTGACAGCTAAATTAAATATGTTTAATTTAATAGCTTATTTCTTAAGTTATAGTTTTACATTTATCTCCAAATAAGTGAGTCACTATTAGGCTTTCTAAAACTGTTAAGAGCTAAAGAAAACTTTAAATGAGGAACTTAACTTATATTTCTTTAAGCATTAACATGTTACAATAATTTTTTTATTCACTTTCATTTTTAAAATACAACACAAAAATTTCTTTTTTAAACAAAAATGATTACTTTTTATCAATTTTTGATGGAAATGTTTGAAGTTTTAAAATTTTTATAGTCAGATGGATAAATTCCATCCATTTTAAAAACCTGTAATTTACAAATTGGTTTTGTCATTTATAAATGCTCATCTTGGATGTTTAAGCTAAATATTCAATAAAAATTATACAGCCAAACGAACCATAAAAGTATTCACAAAATATTTGAAATTTATTGAAATGAATTACCACTAAATTTGTTCTGACAAAATTAATAGAATACTATATCTATAAACTAAGAGAAATGCACAAATAATTTTGTACTTGTTAACAGCGATTTAATACAACAAAAAAAATTAAGAGAACAAAAATTATTTTGAACAGTCAAATTGATTAATGATAATTGTGAAAAAATTCTTAATATAACATTTTTATAGTAATATAAAGGTAAGTGATAAAAATTGTTGGTTTTAACTGTACTTCTGAACTCCCTGATAATAAACACAATGATAAATGCACATACCTCTTAAAATCAGTCTAGCAGTTTTAATGTGTAAATTGATTTACAGACTTTCTATTTATATGTTACATGTGCTAATTTTGTTTCACACACTATTCTTTTTTATTTTTATATTGATTATTTTTACATTATTTCAGATGAAATTTCTTGAAAATGGCTGTGTTAGAAATTCATTCTATGTCATAGCCGAGGCACCACTTCAGAAGCATATGTGGTTCTCTCAAATAGTCAAAGCAGCTTCTTCTGAGTTCTTTGATTATAGGTCTGATAATACAGGGGCACCAGGATCAAGTCTTTCATTTCCTTTCCCAGAAACAGGAAAATTAATCTATCCTGATGAAATAAAATTTATAACTGCTGTAAGATATCGTGTCAATGACATCGTATTAATACGAGATGTGGTACGTAATGATTTGTATTTATCTTGTTGAACATGATTAGCTTACTTCACAACCAAAGCCTAATTTTAGCAAAATATTTTATTTATAGTTAGTAAGGAAAAATCTTTTAAGTTGCTATTAAACATTTGCACTACCTATGACAAAAATTGATGGTAAATTTCTGTTTATTTTCAGAGGAAAATATTTACTGTAATTTTAATTCTAGATCTTTTATTAGGATGAAGTTGTTTTTAAGTAATCTTATTCGACAATGTTTTACCCTGAATCCTATGAAACTGATGCTCAAAAATGTATTTTTATCAATCTAGTTGAGGCAGTTAGCGAGCAGAAAACTGATGTATCACTTATTCATTAACTTTATATTTTAAGAATATTATAAGGTTAATTCATAATCACTAATAAAATAAAGCAGATCTTATGCAATAATTACCTTGGCAAGCAGATACATACAAATAATAACAAACATATGGCCTTATAATGGCCATATGTTTGTTATTATTTGTATGGTTGTATGGCCATATAACCTTGGCAGTAATTACAACCTCGGTCTTAAATTTTTGCCAAGTTTCTTGGTATTGAATCCGCAACAAAGGTTAATAACTGTATAATTAACGACTAATCCTTAACAACATATTGATTTTATGTTACCAGCATGTGGAACATTGCCACCTTTAAAAATAAATGAATATGAAGTAAAAATGACAGCTTTCAGCAATCTATTATGAAAAGAATTATTTTCTAAATATTCATTGGTTTGTAAAAGATTACTAATTACTTCTTAAAATAATCAGCCCTTTAAAACTATTAGTAACAGACTACTAAAATTTTTCTTTTTAGATTTTTTTACAAATATTCTTGTTTAATATTTACTTAGAAAAAGAAAAATCAACAAAATTGAAATCAATTAATTAAAAAGATCTTTGCAACGATATATACTAGATTTAAAATTTCATCAAACATAACTGAACTAGACAGAAATTAGAAAATCTATATATATATATATATATATAATATATATATATACAGAGTGATTCAGGAGCATAGGGCAACACTTTGACAACTCATTCTAGAGGATAAAAATAAGAAAAAAGTTCATATAAACATAGGTCCAAAAAAGCTTCGTTAGCGAGTTATACAGAGTGAAAGTTTTCACCCGAGTTTCAGTTCGAGTTTATTTCTAATTCCTAATTACAACTTGTTAGTATATAAATTTAGGAGATTTTGTTCATTTCAAATTATAATTTTAAAAAATTATACCAAAGGAATGAACTAATTCCATAAACAAAGAGATCAAACATTGATATACTAATCATAGTGGGTGGTATCACCCTTTGTATTACTGATGTTGCTGACATGGCTATCAAGTCAGTACTGCTTAAATCTAACTAAAATAAAAAGTATAGTTGTTGATAGTACATATTAAAAATTTTGTGACATCTTGCTTTTATTTTTAATGCTGTAATATTTACTAATAATAACAATGTTTATTTTCAGACTTTTGTCATATGTTGTTATGAAGGACTGTTTACGTTTGATGCTAGTAATTCTGAAGATATTGTTGAACTTAAAGGATTAAACAATGTGACTAAACTCACATATTTGTCTGCACCATACACTTATTCTTATGCAATTGCTGGTATATTATCTCTTCTTTTTGTATCACATAAATAAATGATAAACCTTTTTATTATTGAATTAATTTTACAATCGTTCTTACTCAATGCGATTTTTCTGATGCATTGGTAAGTTAACCACTTTGAGGCAGATGGGTGTAAGCTACATGCAAACATGTATGCAATAAGATGATTTGCTATTTGAGAAGAACAAAATAGGAGTTCATGGTTCCATAACAATGAAAAGACAGTACTAATAGTTAAATTGTTCTTTCTTAATGGTTGGAAAACCTCTTTTTAAAGGGCATTTGTCTGGACTTCAGAAATAGTTTAAAACTCAAGCAATCTTTTCAAATGTAGAAGGGCTTCATTGATGGGTATTACTTGATTATTACATTTACATAATTTAAAAAGTACTTGTTATTTACTCAGTCTACATTCTCTAATAGGAACTATTTAATTATCAAATTTTTATTAAGAAGTTTCCTTTTTTTTTTTTTTTTTTTTTAACCAGAAACTTATATTAGTCACACAGTCAAAGAAACATGGAAGATTGATAATATTATAATTCCTACTTAATTTCTCTGGCTTCCAGTTGGCTAATTGTGATCTAGTTTTCTTTGTTATAGGATTTGTTGAAACCATTATAACAATGAATTTGCTTCTCCCTCTTTCTATATCTTTGACAGAAATAGTTGCCTCATCATTCAACTCAGAAACTTTAATTATTATAAATAAACTTCAATTTTTTTTCTTCATATAGAGAAAAGAATATTTTAATGTCCTATAATCTTTTCAAAACTCAATTTTTGAAAATATTAAGAGCGATGTCAAATAATGTAATTAGTATGCTCATTTTGAAATATACTTACTAATTATCTTATTTAAAATTCCATTTACTATAAAGTTATTTACAATTTTTAGGTTGCCAGAGCAAAAATACTTGGGAAAACAATCTCCCTTGCATTTTCTTAGCTTCAATCCTAAAAAACAATTGAAAAAAATAAATCACAGATACCTCTTGTTACAAAAAGCAACTGTGTAACACAAGCTTCAAATGGAAATTGTAAAAAATAGTTAACATAACAAACTTAACTTAATTGTAAAAAAGTTAAAGACTTAACAAATAAAATCCTTCAGTACATGACCTTTAAACATATAGATTTCTTTTTAAATATTTTTTTCAAAAATGTGTGCTGCAGTTTTTCATCTATTACTTTAAATTGGAAGAATTCTTTCATAAGGGAAGTTAGAGAATTTTTTGGCTTTAATTATAATATTTATGAAAATAAATAACCAAATATTAATGATATAGTATGCAATGAGTACTTACAAAATTAATACAATTTTAACTCTTAAGAAAACTATTCTTTGCATTTATTCTGAAATTTATTAGCTTGTCACTAAATAACCCTTCTAGTGACATCTTCACTAGTAAAGATGTCATTTGTAAGGCTGAATATCATCTACACTATCAGGGCTTGGTATTTTGATGTGCAGCAGTATCAGCTTATTAAAGAAAGCAATGGAAAATACCTCACTTCCCTTTATATCCTGCCATGAGATGTTAGTTATTCTTGAGATGGCTAGGCTAGCTTCAGGAACGGATCATGTATCTCGTGTAAGGCTACCTGCAGCAATTTGGTTATGGTACTGATAGTGTTTGGTAAACAACATCAATTAATTATCATAGATTTAGTTAAACGTTTACTCGCAATTTGTTTTATTAGAAGCTTTAAAGTTACACTTTGTGATGTTCACAATTTCTGTTTCAGAAACATGCATCACTAGAAAACGTAACATGGTACAGATTAATAGCAAAGCATTATATGACATTGTTGGAATGCAGAATAATGGAAACTTTTTTATTTCTGCTGAACCTATAAAAAATTTGAAACATACAGTAAGTGACTTCATTGTGTCGACCGATCAAGATATAATTGTTGCTGCAGCACGAACAACTGTTCTGTGAGTGTTTTGTATTGTATAATATGCAATTAGTAATGACTTTCAATTAATAACATTATTAATAGCAGTTTGAAATGAACATACTTATTATTTATTTTTGTACGATATTTCTAAACAAATATTCTGATCAGATATAAGTCATTTATAAAGAATTATTTAATTTTTATTAGCTTAATTTAATTTGTTTTTATTGAATTATGTTTTTATTGTTCAAAGTGATAGAGGCAGCCTCACCCTATTGTTTAGAATTGATTATATAGGTTTATACTGATTATCAGTTTACTATATAGATAAACAGTCAGCAACTGCAAACTATCTTGTTCATTTTTGTTTAGAAGTAAAATCTAAAGTAAATTTAAGTAACCTAAAGTTCCATTGATTTAATGTGTCTCTAAATGTTAACAAATATTGTACAGGTAATACTGTTATTTTTTCTTTTATTTTAAAATGTTACTGGTATCCACTGTTGATTTTTTTGAACTGAGGCATAAAAGAAAAATCTCCATGTAGTATTGATAATTTGTTGGTTGTTACTCAATTCAGCAAATAAACTACAGAATCCCTCATGCAGTATCAGACTTGAAATTATGATAATTCAATAATACTCACAACTTCCTGAGTTCATATTTTCATGTTGAATACTAAGCAGAAGTTTCTGGTAATTCACTTGCTGGAGCAATTTAAGCAAACAGCAGCTTATGACAGATTGGAAATCACATAATATGCAGATCCAGTCCACAAATATTATTAATCTCTTACTTTTTCATATCTTACCACAATTATTTTTTTTTTCTTTTTTAAAAGTTCCAGCAGTATTAATTAATCTTTGGTAAAATTGATTATTAATTTTAAAAATCTGCACTCCTTACAACCTATAGATATTCCATGCTCAGCAGCATGGAATATCTCTATAAATAGCTTGAAAGTTGAAGAAATTGGTAAAATAAGGATGTTGAAGAGTTATGTTTAATAAGTTGTCTCTTACAATAGATTACGAAAATAAAACAATCTCAATCATAGTTTCATGGCATTTCTACTGGCAAATGACAATAGCAGTTTAAGGAAGAAAAGTGAAAATATATGATGCAGTGTTTTATATTTTTATTTCTCAGCAAAGTTAGTACAAAATATTACAAGAAATATTATTGTAATAAGTCAAAATTTTGGGTACATAATTTTTATCAATATTTTGAGATCCCTGAAAACAAAACACAAAATAAACTTAGGCACAATTTTGTATGTATAGCCTTGTGTGGGGAAATTCATTTTGCATATCTTAAAAAAGGTGAACTCACAATCAAAAAAATTAAGTATGATAAATCACATATAGATGGGAATCATGTTATTAAATCTAAGAAAATCAAACACCTTCAAGAGGAACTAAAAGAGGAGGTGGAAAACTGCAATGTAATGAAAAGTTTAAAGTTTTTCTGACACATTTTAAAGAATATTAGTAGCTATATAAAAAATAGTTGAAAAAACTCCCTTCAACCACATCTTTGCAGTCCCCAAAAAATCCATTCCAAAACTCAATTTTAAGGTTTAGTTTTAAATTTTCTTACTTTAAGAAGATTTACTTTAATTTTAAAAAGTTTAGTTTTAAATCTTCTTATTTTAAATTAGAAATATGTATATAAAAGCAGCCAGAAGGTGAAGGCCATCTGGTCTTTTAAGGGGTCATTGAGGGAGGGAATACTTTTAAAAAAAGTTTCCATTTTTTACATAATGAATCATGTTTGATGATTTTTTTGTAAATTTGGACAAAAAATATATTAACACTTTGGATTCATGATTTCTACTTCATCCCAGATGCAATTTCACCTAGAAAATTTTAGGTGTGAAAACGGAAATTTCAGGTAAACAATCTTCAGATGCGTAGTATTGTTGCAAACTTATTGGATGCAAACTTCAGATAAATAGTATTATAAAAGGTATTCAAAATCTTCCTACTTCAAATTAAAAAAATCAGCCCAAATTTTCAGTATTGTAAATTTCTTGACATGTTAAAATAGAAATACATATAAAGATGGTGTGGAAGACAAAAAGAACACACAGTCCTCCTCTTAAAGCTAGTGAGGGGTAATTTTTCCACTTTCTACATAATGACAATATTTGAAAAACACAAGGCTTCTTCTTTCCACCTCTTTAATTTTCATGCATCCCTTCTTCCTTGGATGGGAATCCCATGGGAGAGATATTATGGGTTAGGGTTGGATTGGTATCATTCAAGGATTCCTTGGATAGGTATCATGTGCTTTTGTAGGTATGATGTGTATTAGACAAGTATCATGTAATTTGCCATTGCTCTGGTTCTAATCTGTAGTATCATGTTGGCACCTTCTGGTAGAGCTCATTGGCAGAGCAGCCAAATATTTATTGCTCAGCAGATTGCAACTCTGCCATCAGATTTTTTGGGCTATATCTGATAGTTGCACAAAAAGTGATACTAATGGCTAAGATGCCTCTCAGTTAAACCCAGGTCTCCTGCTCCTAAAATGTAATCTAAACTACTGAAATGAATCATAATCGACAAGATGATATGTTAAACAAAAGGTTTTACAGATTTTGCCCTGAAGTCTTAAGTTTTAACTGAAGCGTTGATAACAGAATGTTTTGCCTCTTTCAGAAGTTATGAGCTTGTTGATGTGTTGTTGAATTTTTAATTTTTTTTCTTTTTATAAAAACATAACTGTACTTCAGATATCAAAATTATACAATCATTATATGGTTGCTAGGTGAACACTTAACTGCCATATGTTCAAATAATTTCTGTAATTAGTGAGATGTTTATATTGAATTATTTAATCTATAGCTTCTATTTTGATATTGTAAGGTATTAATAAGATATTATTTTGATATCATAAGACCATAAATGGTATACTTATCACTTCAGAATTGTATTGTAAGAATAAAAGAGTTATAAATTTAATTCTAAATCAAAATTTTATTGTTCTTGGATATAAAAAAAGATATGTATTTCCATACATGTGCACACTCGCACATGTACCCCTTCTTACAATTTAATAATAATAATAATACTACAGGAGCTTGTTTAAATTTTTATGATGTGTAGTGATGAAACAAATGAAGTTAGAAATGAAATGTTCAAATACTATACAGTAACAAAGTCAGTTGGTGTAGGAAAGTCAATCATTACTGTACTCATTCAGAACTAGGTTAATGAACTATGAGGTGTATTTACTTTGTCAGTAGCTACATTAATTTTGTACTAGGTGTATTTAGCTCACTGGATGTAACTTGATATTGTACTTATGAAAGGAAATGAATACAAAATTACTTTTTGTCTTTATATTAATATTTATGGTTTTGTTGGTGAGTATGTAAATAATTACTTCATAACTCAGGAAATGTTTTTCCAGATCTAATTATTTTCACTAGATAGCATTTTCATTAGTTGTCTAATATTGACAAGTTTAGTAACATCAGCATCCAATATGTTACTGTATTGCTTAAGGGAATACTTTCAAAGATTCCTTTTTTTATTTATATAAAAAATTACCATTACAAAATATGTAAACCATTTTTTTTTTTTTTCAGAGTCATGTATTTATCACAGGATGGTGATGTTGAAGCAATGAAAGCCATTACATTTAACTCATTCGTTCGCTGCCTTAACTTCATTGAAGAAGATACTGCTATAGGAGTGTATGCTGGTGCATTCCATAAAATAAAGTTTCCTAAAAATTCAAAACTAACAGGTAAGAAACGTACCTTTACTACTTTTACGAATAATTTTCTTACTAAAGTTATTTTTAGCAATGTTTTGAAATATCTGCTATTTTTTTTTAAATTTTATTGCATTGTAAGATTTATATAGAAAACTATCTAAAATCAGAAGTACTAACATGTTTTCCTCATGGACATTTTGGCTCGTTTGTAAGAGGGACATTCCATTGTTACACAGAAATGCAGAGATTGAAGCATTAATGAACAACCAATATGAAAATTCGCAAGTACCAACCTTTAGATGATTCCTGTCAAATATTTATAATATTCCATAGAGTATTTTATCTCTTACAGTTATTCAAAACAAAAAAATCTGCTTTTCTTTTTTAATAGAAAAAACAAATATCATTAAATATTTGTTTTTGAAAAGGTCCTGCATAATGTTGATGACCAGTATCATCTATTCATTTTGGTTTATTACTGCTGGTTTTTTTAAGTTGTCTCTCCAGTAGTGTTGGTAGAAACAAATGATTATAAAGATTCAAATCACACAAATCAGTTAGTTTGTCAAGATTAGAATCACTGATTCCAGTTATATGAATCTTTCACTGTATTCAAAGTTAATAATTATTAAGAACAAACAGAACACTTTCAAAAGAGTATTTTGATGAAACACTGCAACACAACGCAAAAGACCCTGACAACCATTTTTGTTATCTACCTAATGTTATAAAACACCATGAAATTTATATTCAGCTAATGTTAAAAAATACTGCAATGATTTCATTTGTAATAATTGCTGTAAAAGTAAGGGATACACAACTGTTGATTAACTAACTATTCAGTTATGTGTCAACTGAATTGATTAGTTTATTTACGATACTGCATTGGTAAAGAATTAAATCATCAACAATTTCTTCATTTTATACTTTACAGTGCATGTCATCAGACAGGCCACCTGTGTGGCGACGTCATTATTGATTGACTGCAGCCGTTTCAATAAACAAATCAGTAACAAATCATTGAAATTGATTTGTACATCTCTCTGGAGGAGGAGCTCTTCGATACCCTAGAAGTGAGGGGAGTGGTCGGAGGGCCTCGTTGAGACCTAGGAGACCCCATGATGGGTGATCCAGTTTCGGACCCAATGCAGAGGGTAGTAGGATTGATTTGCTGCCACAGCATTTTACAGCGGCTGATGATATGCCTAACAGTGGTCCCAGCTGCTGTATGAGGTGCTTAATAAAAAAAAATAATTGTGTTCAGTTTGTTCGAATCATAACTGTTGTCACAGGTGATTTAAAGTTGCAGCTTCTGTTAGAACTACTGATTCGAAGCAATAGAACATGGGATTTGGATTCAAGGAGTTAGAACAAATGATTTCAATCTGAGCAACAAATCATCAAATCATTACCAACTCTACTCTCCACAGCTTCAGAAGTTTTGCAAAGAGGTGCTCTTCGACCTGGATAAGTATCACAAAATTCTTGAACTGCAACGAAACCATTCTTGTTTACTTTACTGTAAATTAATATCCGTATACTCTTCAAATGAACACATATTTGCATTGTCTCATATTACATATTACAGAAAATTTCATTAAATTTTGTAAAAACTGTTTTCTGAGTTAGAGACAATCTCACAGATGCCCTAATACAATACAAAAAAAAATCATCAAGATTATTCAAACACTGTTTCAAAGAGTTAATTGTTGATCAGCCGATATTGTCAATCTATGAAAACAAATTAATTTATTCTGATAAAAGAGTAGTAAATAAATGATCAGCTGTTATTTTTAATCTATGAATAAAATTAGTTAACTTATTTCATACTGTTAAAATTTTTTCACAATTTAATTTGTTTTGTTTTTTAATGAAGTTAGTTTTCAGTTTCCTGCATTCAGTTTTTTCTGAAGTAACTTATATGAATATTTTCAGTATTAAATATGACTTAATTGACCATTTAATAAACTTTTCTTATGTTAAACCCAAAAATGTGTTTTTTTTACCCCCAGTTTTTGTCAGTTTACATCAGATATCTTTAAAACTAATGGAGTTACAACTCTGGGACCCATTTTTGTAATATTTTAAACTCAAAAACCATAAGAAACCACTAAATTCACTCCTTAATTTACCTAGAATTTCAGCAAGTCTTCATTTCCCGCGGGGGAATCAAAATCTTTCGCTAGCCGTAACTTGCAAACGAAGCATTTTCGGGCCTATATTTATGTGAACTTTTTTTTACCTTTAGCTATAGAATTAGCTCCTGAGAGATTACCATATAGTTTTGAATCACTCTATATATATAAAAAATTGATCATCTGTATATCAGCCAGCCTCTGTGGCTTTCATCCTTTCATCCGGAGGTCCTGGGTTTGAATCCTGGTCAGGCATAGCATTTTTCACACATGCTACAATTCATTCATCTCATCCTCTGAAGATATACCTTAACGGTGGTTCCAGAGGTAAAATAAAAAAAAAAATCTGTATATCAGTAAGATGAGTGTTGCATTTGCTTACAATCGATCAAGAAAGCAACCATTTGGCCATCTCTAAGCTTTTAGAATAAAACCCAAATGAGTTTCTCTATCAATTCATAACTGATGAAACATAGATTCATCTCTAAATACCAAAAACCAAAAAATAAAAAACTTAAATCACAGTTAGAAGCTGGTATAATGATAGAGTGTAAGTTCACAAAAGAAGACAGAAGTCACTGCATCGGCTAGTAAATTTATGGTACAACTTTCTGGGAATTGAATATCATGAAGGAGAATATTGTGTAGTATTATTAGCTCTGTTAAATAATGAGATTAACCAAAACTGTCACATTTGACAAAGAAACAGTGCTTTTACATCATGACATTGCACTAGTTAATATAGGATTAGTTTTATAAACAAAATTACAAATTACATTATAAATGTACTTTCATATCTAAATTCTACAGATATAGTCCCATGCAACTTTTCAGTTTCTACAGATGAAAAAGATTGTGGCTTATTAAAAAAAGATTAGCATCTAACAATGAAGTAATTCCAGCTTTTAGCAAACTATTTTTTTCTGATAGTATCAAAATGTTCAGTATCACTAAAATAGATAAAACTACAAGAATATCAAAAAAAAATTTTTTTTAATTTTACAAAATAAATTTTATTTTCATTGTTATTTAGGAAAATTATGTCATGCCCTATGCTAAAATCCTAATTTCATTGGTAGAATCAAAATGTTATGCTAAGTATTATATGTAAAATAATATGAGATTATAGTCCATAAAGGAAGAAATTGCATGATACTCCTCTGAGGCTGGTTTCTACATAAAGATGTGATGTGACTACATTTTATTTATTTTATTTTAGATCATTTGAGTAAAGTTTGAATAATATTTCTAGACTGTCATTGTTTTATTCAGAATTATAAAAATAATTAACACAGTAAAATTATTTTTACTAAAGTTAGCTTAACATTATAAATGAAAGAAGGTGAATGCCAGAAAAAAAGTTAGGTTCATGCAAAGAACCTAATTATCTAACATGTAGCAGGAAAAATTACCAGTGAATTTGTCGTTTTCGTTGCATTTCTGGTGGCTGTTATTACACAATACAAACTTTCAAAGTTAGTAAAACTAATACTATCATCATAGTCAAATGGAAAATATTTCACTTTGCAACTCTTTGACATTGAATGAAACGGAAGTTTAAATGAAAAACCTGTTTTCACAAACCATGTCAATCAAAAAATTATGTCAACATCACGTTATAAAAATGATGCTGTATATTCTACAGCTGTTAAAAACTTACTGATATTATTAACAAAGAAATAACTTCTTTCAAAATGTATTGTCTTGTACTTGTTCTTCCTAGAACTGCTGAAAACACTTCTAGGCAAGTGTTCAAACCATAAATACATGTAACTACTATAACAGGTACTGGTACAGCATAACTGAAAAGAGGAGACCAAATTTACTTAATTTTGTCTTGTCTATACTGACATATTTGGGTTTGTCAATTTAAGGATTAGATTTTTGTAATGTAAAAAAAAATAGCCCAATAAAATTTGAAGAAAAATGATATTCAATAAGAAAATACATAAATAATAGCATAACTTTCAATTGCTAATATTACACTGGTACTACCTAATAGTACTATACTAATACTGTAGTTGAAAATTAATTAAATGTTGCATATTCAGGTAGCCCCTGATCACAATCAATGAATATAATTAACATCATTCAGTAACACTAAAATAAACACTGAGTTTGAAAAAATTTTATTCCTTCTCTGTAATTGAGGTAGTTTATGTAAAACCTATTTTAAAGAGATACTTTATCGAAGAAAAAAAAATTATATTTGGCTTAATTTGCTCCCAAGAAGAACCAGGGAGATATTGATTTCACATATACAATATATATGAAATCAATAAAATATCAAAACTGCACGGCAATCTCTCGGAAACAGATTCTATATCTAAAAATAAGAAAAAAGTTTCCAATAAACATATG
>JAAAKQ030111013.1:0-10141 GCA_010016005.3 Zanna intricata
GGTTATGGTCGTCATATAATCAGATAATAATGTTCGCTAAGTACTTCTTCGGTTCTGCTTACCGAAGAAGTTCTAGCGAACTTCTTGATAACAAAGGAGAATTCGGCTATCATGTAACAGTAAGTTTTTTTAGTGAACAAAAAGTCGTGATTTTTCTTAAAAAGTTATACATCGTTACTTTGTATAACACAGTTTGTGGGTTTTCTTGGGGTTTTTCGTTATTTTTTTTTTTTTTTGGCGGAGATTTACTGGATTTCCAAAGAGAGTATTGATTGATTTTTTTTTATTCTAACTAAATTATCCTTCTTATTAAAAATTTTATTTTGTTTACATTTCATGAAGAATATTTTTTAGAGAAGTAATGTTTACCGAATTATAAATAGGGGATTGTATCATGTTTTCCAAATGAATGAAGGTCTGTCGGTATAAGACTAATTTTCATTAGTATTTTTATAAGATTACGTAAGAATGCAAAAGATAATGAATAAACTATTCTAATAAACAATATGCATAATAAAATTACATCAGAATCAGAGGTTTACAACTCATAAAGCACAACTTATGACAAAATTTTACATTCACTCGTACAAAAAAAAAAATACATAAATTCAAAATGCTTCAGTATGGCAAGGAAATAAAAGCTAGTACATCTTTACTAATCTAATGTATCTAAAATAATAATAATAACAACAATAACGGAAAACATTATTTATTTACTTAAATTATTTATTATTTAAATAAAAATAAAAAAACTTTTGTGCCCGTATTTATTTTAAATAGACAACTGAGTATAAAATTTAAAGAAGGTTACTTTATTATCTTCGTAATAAATTTAATAATAAATTTATATTACTTCTTATGATAAATAAAATATTTATTATTTTTGATGCGGAATGAAAATATGCAAAGAAAATAATAATAAAATAAATAAAACAATCAAATGAATAATATAATGAAAAAAGAGTTTCTTTTTTCTTTTAGCTCATTCCCTAAGAAGACGCGTCACTGCGCTCGCACACACCGCTGTAAAATTTTCTTCAAAACTGAAAAGAAACATTTAGATTGCTTTTCTATAAGCGAGAGCTCAACGGACCTCTTTTATGAAAATATTATTTAATTTTTATTCTTGAATCTACAATTTCGATTCGTCGAGCTGAAATGTTATTAAAAGTACTCTGTTTTTCTCCTTTTATTACTTCAACTTTATTGTTTTCCTTCCAAGAAAGTAAGTTTTCATTTAAGTTAAACTAAAAGTCAGCTTTATGCTAGAATATTTAATAAACAAAACGGTAGCTCAGTCCTACCGACCGAAGAATTAATATACAATTTCAATGTTCCGCGGCATTCATCTCTGAGAAAAGTATTCAGTGGAAAGATTGAAAACATTTCCTTTTAATTCCATTTCAATGGCCACGAATTGCCATTGACGTACAAAGTACACAAAGGAAGCTAAAGAAGTTAACTTAAAATACATTAAATATAACTGCGAATTAATTGTCATAACAAATAACAAACTTTGTTGAATTTTATTAATATAAATTTATATTAAACGTAATACGTTTGTTTCATTAATAATTTTTTTATCGATTAATTTCTTTTATTTTATTTTTTTGATGTATAAATAATATAACATAATAAAAATTAAATCTTTGCAAAGAACATTTATAGTAGTACAATTAACTTGAATTCAATCTAATTAGCATTATATAAATTATTATTTATTTGCTCGTAAATGAAAAATTGTTTTCTGATTAATCAAACAATTCTTCATCGAACGATTTAATTCCGACTTAATCCTAGTACCTAAAAGAACTGTATACTTAAAGGGGTAAAATCCTATAATTTTTTGCTCTTTTCAGAAAGACACGTTTCTCTCACAGCGTATGTTTAATTAATATTTTTAATTAAATAATAGAAAGAAAAAATTTCTTTTTTATAAAAATAATTTATTTAAATTTTAGGTTATCCTCAAAGGGTTTAAAGAATATAATAAAAATTTTTTTAATTTTAATTATTTAATATAAGAAATCAAATATGAACGATGTACCAATCGAAATGATAATATTTAACGAATTTTTTTAAGTGTAACATTTTTTCTGTATTTATTCGCTGAGGCAGCTGAATATATACAATTTCGATGATATAAATGATTTTGCAAAAGGTTTAAGAAAATTAATTCATACACCTCTTTTAACTGATTTTTATTTTACCCAACTACAGCACTTAATATGATGTACATCATACTCTCCCCTTTTAATATTTGAAATATTAGCGAGTTGGATAAAAAAAAAGTTGACAACACAGTTGTAGGATTTTCCCTTTTTTCTGATGCACGGCTTACACACAAATAACTTAATTTAAAAAATTTATCATTTTACTTAAATATAATATTTTTGAAGCGATAACTTCTTTAGGCATATTATTAAACCACTTTTTGCATAGGCAAAGAACATTGGTTTCGCGACACGCTCGAGCTGTAACGCTATGACATCAGAGGTGAGCGGTAAAATTGAATAAATTAATAAAATAATTTATATTTAAAGCGAAAAAAGTAACTGGTATGGCTAGGATTTAAACCCGGTCATGGCGGGAAGCGACTTAAACCAATCGGCTACAGTTGCTCCCTGACATAGTGATTGAAATTTTTTATTATCTCCTCTTGCGCGCGCATATCTTAAATATCACTCTCGAATAATTAAGTTGTAAACATACAGTTCTGGGACCTACTTTTATTTTTCATGTCAGATTTCATATTAAACCACTACATTTTCCCTTAATTTTGATCCTAAGAATTACAGTCAGGCTTAATTTTACCGAAGGTATAAAAAATCAGGGCGAAATCTTTCCCCAGCCGACACTCGCGAACGAAAGCGTCCAAACCTATGTTTAGTTGAATTTTCTTCTTTAGTTTTACCAGTAGAACTGATCCCGAATGTTTTTATATTCTTCATTTATTACTCTTCATAAACGGGTACTTTAAAATAATAATAACTAAAAATAAAAATTTTTTATTTTTCATAATTACATTTTTTTCATAATTTTTTTCATTTTATTTCATAATTACAATAATTATGAAATTTACTCTACCATAATTAGTATTCTAATTACATTTTGTTCTTTTAAAAGAAATGAGTTTGCTTACAGCTTCATTTTTATGATTTAACGTTTATTTATAGTAATTCTTTATAGCAATCTTTTAT
This sequence comes from Zanna intricata, assembly GCA_010016005.3. NCBI lineage: Eukaryota > Metazoa > Arthropoda > Insecta > Hemiptera > Fulgoridae > Zanna > Zanna intricata. The sequence goes on from JAAAKQ030111013.1 coordinate 3,201, forward strand.
TTAAACATTTATTATACTAATTTATCGGCTTAAATTAGATAAATATTGTGTACAAAATAATCCAATTCAACACAACATAAGGCATAACAACAATAGATAGTTCATAAAATTTCAATAGAGATGGTAAATATGTAAAAAAATGTGTGCCAGGCTCATTTTTTCCTTTATAACTTTCTTTTGACCAGAAATTTCTAATTTTCTCTAATATTTCTATAAAATATTTCACCTTTTTTTTTTTTTGTTAAAAAAGGGATAATTGATTGTAGCAATAATCTAAGTATATTTTATTATGAATATAAATACTAGTTAACATAATATCAAACCTACATTTCCCCTGAATCTAGGCAAATGCCAATTATTAGTTTTTGGAATGAAAATAAGGAATGATTCTTATCAAATTAATATTTATCAAAAGCAGGCTAATTATTTCTATTCTGCTCACACCAAAACAACATTACTTCCAAACAATGCAAAAATCAAGTACTCAAATGCAAATAAATCGGTCATCACCGGAATAATTGCACAAACTTCTAATTTTTCACTTAGCAAAACGGATACTAAAAGAATTTAGTAAATTATTCCAAAAATAAATTTATCAAATTAACCTAAAAACAATGAGATTTACAAAATGGTAAAAATTGTATTATTTTTTTTATTTTAGTGTACTGTATTCCTACGTTTCGATCAAGGAAAAAATGAAAAATTTGAAGGAATTTACATTTTAATGTAATTCCTAAAAAATCATATAAAATAATCAATTATTTTACAATAATTGGAGAAAGTAGAACATGCAGGACAAACTAAAAGAAAAACTGAAACTAGATTTAATGATGTAGAAGTTGGTTAATGATAAATATAAAAGTACTGAGAAAGCGACCACGACAAATATATTGACAGAAAATTGGTATTTGTAATTGATTAGTCTTTAGAAATCGAACCATTAAAATTGTTCATGAAAAACAGAAATCAGAATGGCTACGTAACTTACAGGATTGGCATAATAACTATCTATACTGCTGTATAAAGGGAAGAAGGGTTTTGTTTGTTCAGGATAAACAAAAAAACTACTGACATAACTGAGAAGGTTTTTACATATATTTCATCTCGAAAAATATATATATATATGTATATACATGTATGTACATATATGTAGAATGGAGATTTACCGGTTGAAGCTCTTTTATGAAGAACTTTTATGAATTGCATTAATGAACTATGAACTGAGAGTCTCTATCACGATGTGAGATGGGTTTGAACTGAATGATGCGAATCAATCGAATGAATAATATTACAAAAATATGATTAAATTTACATTAAATAAAATAATATTAAATAAATTTAAAAAAATTTTGTTTGACAATAATGGGCTTCTCGTGGGGCTGTGTGTGAGCAAGGAAGGTGAGATATGCGAGCACCTCGTGGGAGCCTAAAACAATCATCACCATCAACTGGTAACGATCCGGGTCCCTGGGGTGCTGTTTTGAGAGTTCCAATGGGATACGCAAATAATATCTATGCAAACAATGCCCGATTTTAAAAATTCCAGCAGGGTACTTGTATGCGTGTATATATATATATATAGTTTGTCTGTTTGTTCTTGCATCACGCGATAACTGACTGACCGATTGTATTCGAATCTGCAGAAATATCCATGTTATCCCAGGGAAGGTCGTAGACCAAGGCCCTAGCTCCGTTGAAGGTTAAGAAATTAAAAATATTTATTATTTCTTCATCCACAAGGAGAGTGAAGTTCTAAAAAAAGATTCATTATGAAAAAAAGATTAATCATTTACTTCATTATTATACCTGTATTTCTGCCACTAAGACAAAAAAGTAATTTATGAATCTATCGTCATTAAAGGTGTTTGTATTTCAGTTACCATAGTTACTACTATTCTGTGTTTTGTAATTTAGTTTCTTTTTAGGTTTCTATAAAGCTTGAATAACTGATATTTATCAGTATTATTCACTCATCCAAGAAGATAACGAATAGTGCGGGTGTTCAGGGGGTGGAGCCCTCTGGGTAGGCGGGAATGGAGACCTAAGCGAGCTCTGCAGGTATCCAGGGCGCCGACCCCCATGGACAATCTCCGTCATTATCATCTCAGAGGTTCGTCTGGACCTCGAGGGTCCAGGTTCTGGCTTGGTACTCGTCTTCGCAAATCAGCTAATTTCGGAGTCATGAGTTCTAACTTTCATATTCTAGTAAAGGCAGTTACTTTTATATGAATCTGAATACTAGATCGTGCATACCGATTGTTTCAATTAACCACACATTTCCGGGAATGGTTCACCTGAGACTGTACAAAACTACACTTTATTTACAATCATACACATCATCCTCTGAAATAATACGTTTGTAGCTCCGGATGCTAAAGAAACAAAGTTCAGGCTTGGCGGGCCAGCTAGTTAATAATAATTGAGAAACATTAAAGATACGAGATCAATTTCTAATAGTTTTTTACGAATTTTAAATTTAAATTTTACGTAAAATTTTTCTATTCCTTTTAAGTTTTGTTATAGGTAGGGAAACTTTTTTATTGGTTTAAGTTTTTACTATGTATAACTTCATTAACAGTAATTTATATCTAATCCAGAAGAGGAGTGTTATGCAGTTGTGGAAAATCTGAATTGGCAGTCCTATTTTTTTTTAATATTCAATACTAGCTTTACGCTTTCGATTTTAAATTTCTAAAATGATACTTCATAACTTTCAGTTATTTCTCTACACTTTTTTTAATAATTCAAAATTGTTATCAACAATCTGATAATAGATGTTGAGTCTGCATATATTTTTACATACTTTCGATTAAATGTGTAATGCTTACTAAATTTGGATAGAAGTTACAAATGTAATAGTACTATCTACATATGATCTCCCAATAGAAACCCGAATGTTGTACGTTAAAAATCTCCAAAGTAATATGCAAAAATATTAAGAAATTAATAAGCAGCGAGTGTCTCTCTGAAATCAAATTGCATCAAATACTAATTAATTTATATCATTAGTTAACTTTATATCATTTTGTATGTAGGATGACTTGTATGTAACTTTTAAGTTTTAGTTTAAAGCCTACTATTTTTTTGTAATTTGTATGTGTTTGACTGAAAATAAAAGATATTATATTATATTATTATTAATATTGTTATAAAAATACATTTTAGTATTAGTATTTTTATAAATACTTGCGAAATATTATAAACGAAATTGAAGACTGCTTTTCTCATATTAACTACGCCTACAAATATTTATTATTATCATTTTAAAATCTATTTATCATGATAAAATATTAAATAAAGAAAATTCTATATCGCATAAATTTATTATATTTTAAATATTTTCTTAATTTATAAAAATAACAAACTATAATTTTTGCCAACTATTTATAATAAATTGATTTCTTGGCACAATTTACTGGCTATCTGCCAGATTAATATCCATATATAATCAAAAATAACTATTTTGTAAATTAAAAACTACTTAATTAGTAATACAAACTGTATTTAATTAAATATATACATGCGTGGAAAAAAATATATATAAATATCTAAATTTGACCTTCCAGATAGTAAAGTGATGGGAATACGGAAAAAAAGATAGAAAGTTACAACATCCTTTAACACTTTTTGTTGGAGATTAACTAATTATTAATATTAACGCTTACAAATCGACTCTTACGAAATGCTTTTTTATTGTAATCCATTTGCTAAAGATTCCATCCAAGTCTTACCCTTACAGATGATATAATGGTCTTATCACTTTGATAAGGTACACTTGATATAGACAGTTAAATGATATATTTTGTGACACAAGTTATGTAATAATACTTTCTTATTTATAGTCTTACTTTACACTTATCAATAAATATAGTGATTCGACAATTTTCTGAATTATTTTAAGAAAGCGTCCTAGTAACAAAATAAAGAGTTCTTAAAAAGTATTTTAAAAAAGATTTCTCTTTTTAAAAAAGTTTTTTTTTTTGTTTTACCTCCATAACCACCGTTAGGTGTATCTTCAGAAGATGAGATGAATGAATTTTAGCATGTGTGAAAAATGCCATGCTTGATCAGGATTCGAACACGGGACCTCAGGGATGAAAGGCCGAGACGCTACCACTCGCGCCACGGCGGCCGGCTTATTAATAATATTTGTATAAAATTACATCAAATGACATGGCATTTTTCATAGGCTATAAAATCCATTATTGTCCAACGAATTTTTTTTTAACATGGAATAACGAATTTTTTTTAACTATTATTGGGCATCAGCCAGCTGTTTCTGTATAAATACAAATAAATACACATTTTCTTATTAAGCTTACCGAAACGGACGTACTAGTAGTTTTTATTTTTATTGGAACACTTGATCAAATTAATTATATTGTTATTAAATCTAGATAACTGGATTAGCAATGATGAAAAAACTATCAAATCAGGAAAGCACATTAAAGAAAGATTACACAATTTGAAAGTAATAAAGTAATATTTTCAGTTTTTGTTTCAAATAAATTTCCATCACATAATTAAGTTAATAGAAAATTGCTTAAAAAATTAAAAAATCCATCGCCGAATTTTCATTGTTTTAATAAAGCAAGCTATTAAAATTCAAACTCGTCGGCAAGGATATAAATCTACAAACAAAATATTACCCGTACGTCTGGGTTTTTTTAAACATATCAAGTAAAAAATGATTATATCTGACGAAAACGATATTCATTCTTTAATTTTAATAAAATTACTCTAAATAACAACGGAAGATGTCCGTCATTAAGACAACAGGATGAATGTATTATTAGGGAAGTTTACCCTTTAAGGAAGAAATTTTTTTTTATCGGGTGTAAAAAATTTACTTTAAAATCATTAAAAAATTTGGTGTTAGATAAAAATAGGTTCGAGAAACGATTCTGGTGAAAAATGTAGTAATTATGAACGAATGATAATTCGCACATAAATAGATTTCGAGTTAATTCTTCAATGGTTTATCACGAAAACGTCCTGATTAATTTTTCTAAGTACCCTCTGAGAGCCGGCCACCGTGGCGCGAGTGGTAGAGTCTAGGCCTTTCATCCGGAGATCCCGAGTTCGAATCCCGGTCAGGCATTTTTCACACAGGCTACAATTCATTCATTTCATTCTCTGAAGTTATACTTTAACGGTGTTTGCGGAGGTTAAACAAAAAAAAAAAAAAAATACAAAAAAGTATCCTCTGAGAAACATCTTCCCTAAATTTCAATATTATAAGTCATGAAACGTATTTGGAGAGCTCAATTACCTTTTAATTTCGTAGGTTCAGGTTTTTTTTTTAAGTTTCTATTAAATTACTTAAAAAATTAAAATCTAAAATTTTTATTTAGAAAATGCAAGAATTAAGCAGTAATTTAATCCTTATTTTTACCCTAACGATTTGAACTTTAAAAAACAATATTTTAAGAGGTGTTAAATATCTAATAACGAAAAGTCGAAACTTCACGTAACATAACTCGTTTTGTTACGTAATGTGCAATATATGAGTATAACTAATTGAATAATATTTTGGGTTTTTTAGCTTCATCTTCGTTCATTCTTCGAAGTAATACTTACGGTGGTTCCGGAGGCTAAACAGAAAAAGAGTGTTATTTAGCTTACCTATGTATTCGTAAACAACAAAAGAAAGAACTTAAAACTATTATATTTTTTTAATATACTGTTTATTCTGTTCTATAATTTATAATTTTTAAGGGAATTTTGTTTGTATAAAAAGTGCATTGTTTTACTGAACTAAAACGGTAAAATAAAAAGAATGAGTCAACAATTTTAAAAAAACTTCTTAAATAAATTGAGCAGAAATTAGTTTATTAGATTTAGTGTTATTTACACTTATCTTCATCGATTATTTTACGGCAAACAATAACTGGTTAGAGGAACGAACGGCGACTTCAAAAGAAAGTTGTGATTTATTATACAAACTTGTGTATAAAGATAATATAATCAAAACAGTTAATGTATATATAATTATTTCTACTGCGCTCAGCTGATCTTTATAAAAGAACAATAATAATAACAACAGTAGAAATAGTAACTGAAGTTGATGTATGTATTCCTGTCTGTAAAAAACTATAGTTTACTGGCAAAATAATCTTCTGTTTGTTTAGGTTAAAAGATCCTGTTTGGACGTACATTGAGATGAGTGTCATCCGACTGGAGATCAAAGCTCGTTCCCAGCCTGCACGCGTCACTCTTAAGCCTCTTGGCAACACGTACAATTACTGTTTTCAACGGCTCTAATTCCTGGCATGATTATAAAAAAATTACGTTTTACACATCAAAAGGCAAAAATTATGGATCGAAGAAAATGAAAACAAACACCGAAGCGAGCAAGGCAAACAGTTGCTATCCGTTTACAAATAAGTGGCCTCCAGTCTTTGAGGTTCCGCCAACACCATCTCGGCTAATTTATTATTCCAACCGGTCGGACTTTTCTGTTGTTTTTAAGAAGAAGAGGAACATTTGGTACGGGACAGGGTGGTCTCCACAACCGTTCCCCCTCTTTTCTTTCCGATTTCGAAGCGGGTGTATAACTTCCCTCCGAGCAGACGCGACAAAACTAAACTCAACACCCCACTATTCATTTCATTCACAGTTACTGTTTAAATTGTTTACCTACAATTAACAACAACAACAAAAACTTTAAAAATAACAAAAATTACAACTTGCATACAACAATGAACTCGACCTCGGTCGAATATAAACTCATCATATGTGAATACAGTATGTATCATACGCATAACATTTACTATTAAAATAAACAATATAATTCAAGCTCACTAGTACAAAACATGATACCGCACGTAGAAAACAACAATAAAAGTGAAAAGTTTTATCATCAAAAAAAAACAATAAATACACTTTGTTAGAAAAAATAAATTATTTTACAATACACTAAAAGTACACTGACTAAAAAT
>JAAAKQ030111035.1:0-14065 GCA_010016005.3 Zanna intricata
CTTTTTTTATGTTTTCGTCAGTAACAGCCTCTTTGGGGCGTCCACTGCGTGCATCGTCCTCGGTGCTCATTTCGCCTTGTTTAAACTCAGCAAACCACTTCTCAACGGTTGATTTTCCTGGTGCAGAGTCCGAATAATGTTTATCCAAGCCAGTATTTTTTTTCGCCAAAAAGCAATACTTTATTAACACACGTAATTCCTTTTTATCCATTTTTTTCAAACTAACAAAAGTTGCTTCACTCAAAATGCTATATCCCACAAACTAATAGTACGACAGCTGTCAAATTTATACACGTGTCTTTTGAAGGTTAGGGCTAACTAAAAATCATATGGCTTTAATACTAGTAGCGCCATCTATGTGTCAGCGTACTAACTTTTCAGCCCACCTGTTATTATATTATTTTGTGTTTTTTTTTGTTATTTATGTGTATTTATTTTCTCTATATAGTACAAGATTTTTTCTTAGTGTAACATAAAACACAACAGTTTTTTTTCTAATTTATGCAATCTGTTGAGGTTAAAAATAAAAAATTAAATATAATTTTTTTTTAAATTAAAAAGAATATCAAATTGGTTTGATTAAAAAGAAGACATTATTTTAAAATACTCTCAACATAGATTACATAAGCGTATGACTTCTCATTTAAAATGTTAACTGTTGGTGAGTCCGTTTCGTTTAGTTTCCTATTCTTGTTGACGAATAATATAAAATGATATATGCTGAAGTTAGCCAATTCTAATTTGATACATGAATGTTTAAATTTTAATTAACAGGAACACAGATGTCCAATATTCAGTACAATTGTCCAACGTACTTTCAAACTAAAAGAGCATGTTAATACAGAGATATTTTTCAAAAGGTTGAAAATATCTTCGAATTCACAATTTGAATTCGAAATCTCAGAGGAAAATATTCTTCATGTGTATATTCAGAGACAATCCTGAAGCCAGTATTAGGGAAGTTACTAGGCAATATTTTTTTTTTTTAACTTTTTATCGGTAAACCTTTCCTTTAACGTAAAGTCGTTTATCGCAGTAAAAATCGAGATCTTAGCCAGTAATGGAACCCTGGTCCTCACTTTAGTGATGATGCTGACTGATATTACCTTGGTAGGCTAGCAAAATAAGCGTAATCCATGATAGTATTTGAAGGAATCTTCTTAAGTTATACTTATTTTGTATAGTGAACAGTTTCTTCTTTTGTTTTTACTTGCCAATTAAGTCTCTTAAATCAACAACTAAAAAATTGAAATTTAATATCCGTTTCGTGTGAATATTTGTGCTGGAATTATTAATGGTAATTTAATTGCACTGGTATGCCTCCAAGGATAACTTTCAGGGAAATTATAGTTTTTTTTTTAGAAGACGATTTACTTCCTTAGCTGTAGATACGGAAAGATATCTTTATTTCTTTGATAAGTAATCTCAATTATTTTAATAATGCCATTTGTTATTAATTTCGTATTTTAATTGATTAATATAAAAAGCACAGATTCTTTATTTCTCTGAAATAAATTTTAAGTTTTTATTTTTTTGCCCGACCTGTTAGCATGTCAACTAACGAACGTTTGCAACTTAAATATTTTTCAATTTTGAATTGGTTTCTGTTTTGAAATATGAATTTTTAAATTTAATACGTCTGAAGCGAAGATTCTTAACGCAAACTTCGGTATGGGTAGTCAACTGAGAAAAATTTAACATCACAAAAAGCGTCATGCGCTAGCTAATAACAAAGTTCATTCAAGAATTGTGTTCAAAAAATTACACTAATAGTCTTTTTTGAACAGTCTTTGATCATTCTGATATTTAAATATTACAATCACAGATTGGATTTAACCGTTGACAGATTTAACAAATTGGATTTCATTATTAGTCCATATTTCTTGTTAATAAAAGCTTTTATTATTTGTGTATATTGCGTTTACGTTATTTTACACCATTAATAAATTATATAATATTCCGTGAGAAGCCTCGTGTTCACGCACCGGTGCACTCGTTTTAATTTTTTTATTTTGAAAATATTTTATTGTACTTTCAGCAAAACACCTAATGTGTTTTTATGATAAGTATTTCCTCAAAAAAAGACCACATCACAAGAAGATGGAACAGCTGGATAAAAAAAAAACAAAATATTTTGAAATGTGTTTATAGGAAGTTTTTCCTTTTTCTGTTTCATTTTACACGATCATTCACTTTGTAATTATTTTGCAATATAGGTTTAAAACACTGTACATGAATGATTACTTTGACACTATTTTTTTTTTTTTTTTTATCTTTTCCTGTTACATTGCAATCTTGATATTATACTGCGATAAATATCAAGTGAAATCTAAATTAAAGATGTAATCAAAAGAATAAACCAACAGAAAAAGTAAGTTCATATTAAGTGAATCGAACTTCTTTTAAGTATTAATATAATTCCTAGAAAGTAGTAATTGATATTAAAGTATTTCTTTGAGTAGTTTAGATCGAAAACTGGATAGGAGATTTGGATTGAAATATAATTTTCTGACAGAATTGCTTTCATAGTCAACGGCGTAAATGAGCTCAATTCAAGACTGTTTTAAAGAAATCTTTTAATCGTCGATGAACTAGATTTATTTTAAATAATCACATGTTAGAAGTAATTGCAATATAGGCAGAAAATTTAGCATATTTCATAGAAATTTTTTTTATGACGTTACTCCTTTCTTGGGTTAGTTATATGCTGTAAAGAAATTAATTATAAAGCGTAGTGTTTAATAACTGTGCATTAAAGTGTTTGATCTTCAAAAATATTTTGAATATACGTGGAAAACAATCATAGGATTACAAATCTACAAAAATTATCGGTGTTTGCCTTCACTCTACCGACAGATTGTGTGTTTTTACTATCTCAAAAACTATTCAACCGATTTCGTGAACCGAAATAAAAGATATTTTTATTTATGTAATTTATTGAATGATACGTAAAAGAAAATAATGGTAAAAATTTCTCATTTTTTTAGATTCACTGAGGTATATTTTTAAATATTTTGCTCGTAATAATATAATTTACATTCTCTAAAAGAGAACATAAAACGCAAGTGTTAGAATCCCCCAGTTTAGTTTTTTCACCATTTTTTGTCGAAGACATTAAATTTAAAAATCCATAAGTAAAATGGACTTTATTTTAGTACAAAATGTATTCACTCCTGTTTGCAGAAAAAATGCAATCGATTTTCACCACAGTAGTATCTTTTACTGACACGATCTTAATCATTAAGATCTAGTTACTACTAAAGGTCCTTAAACATTCAGAATTAGTTACATACTTGTTGAGTTAAGATTTATAATTATTCTCTAAAAATGTCCGTCACCATCTATAGTTTTCCAGAATATTTCTTATTCGTAGAAGAAAAGCGAATTGAGTTTAGATTTCAAATTTTATAAAAAATAAATTCAATATTTAGATAGAACGATTTATTTAATATGCTAAAGCTGTGTTAATGCGTTCTACATTTGTAAAATTACGTTTTACTACCTTTTTTCTTTAAAAGTAATACTTATCTTCGGGCGTCTTGCAATTGATATTTTTTCTCGCTTGTTTTCTTCCTTTGTTTTTGGTGATACTCTTGCCTTAGTCAAGATAGACCAATGTCGATCTATTATATTCTGGACAATTTTGTTGGCAATTTCAGAAAAGTATTCCAAAAACCATTCTATGAACCGATTTAGTGTAAGGTATGTTAGGGGTTCCTATTTTAGTTACTATAAGGTAGGTTCGAATAATATATTCGTTCATATAATTGGACCATTTGGTTCAACGCCATGTCTCTGTCACCGTGGGGCTGGCAAGAAATTTCCTCAGTAAAGTCAACAACAGGGGTAGTTTAATTTCCGTTTCTTGTGATACCGAAACTTGGAGGGACGTCACTCGATTCATCCACATACACATTGGGCGAGACGTATTGGCGGTTCCGAAGGGCCATAGCCTGAGTGACCCTACCGCCAGGACTATTAACAATTTCGATTTGATTCTCCATTTCAATATGGGTTTTTGGGTCAAGCTCCTGCGAGCAAGCCTCCGACAGCCCAAACGCAGCCGCTCGATTCGGGTACAGACGCTGACCGGAACCCCGTCCAGTATGAGAACAGACGCGTCCGGATTTGTGTTTCTGTTTTGGTTTGCGGGTGGTATTCTATTTCCCACCAATCCCATATAAATCTGGAGCGTTCCCCAATCCACAACGCACCCGATGGTGGACAGGAAACCCCACACGGGTTGTTGTTAATATTATTATTATTATCATAATTATTATTGCTGTCATTAAAATAGACCATATAAAAACTGACAACTTACTATGGTAAGAGATAACTACCATATTGAATTGTTGTCTATTACAGTGAATATGGGATGATCAATTATTAACTGAATTATAAGACCATTACTGACGCTGTCATACACGGTCTTAGTAAGGTTACTGAGATTATGTAGTATTACTGGTCAGTGTTCAATATATTACATTAACAGTATTGAATATGCGAAGCTAATATTATTAGGAGAGTATTGACATTTATCCGATATGATGCTTTTTACTTATTACAAATATTATTAAACTGTTTTAATAATATTTTACAATAAAAAATAGACAGAGAATCATTGATTAAATAAATTCCATTCTGAATGCTTTGATTAAATATCTCTTTAAAATGTTTTTTTCTATTTAAAATTATTTTTTTTTAGTTGTCTCCCTTTTGCTTATGATCTTATATAACGGTTTGTTTTTTTTTTTTTTTTTGTTTTTTGTTTTCTATTTTCTCTTTACAGCTGTGACACATTTTGGCTTTATAGAGACATGATATACCGATTCCACCATTTCACGATTCGGATGACGTTGATTAGGGTTACCAGCTGTGTACAGATTCACTAGCTTAGAATATTTATAAATGATTTTACAAAGCAGAAATTTCTAAAGGAAGGAAATTCCTAAAATCATGCATTTGTGCAGGAAAATTTTAACTTGATAAGAAATAAAAAAATTTACAATTATTTTATTGTTTAATATTTTACATCTTTTGCATTGCCATACGCTGAATTTTCTGCATTAAAACTGATGTGATTGTGTCATATTAGCAATATTACTCACTGCGATTATAACAACCAGATTAACTCAAACGTTGATTTTCACACTTCCTTAAATGTAAATGATAAACGTATATCACTACGAGCCAGATTAAATGCTTTACAGAATTCTCTAAATAAGAATATCTCATGAGTGCTTGGTTTTTTAAGCAAACAGTGAGTAACAATTAATCTTAAAAAAATTTTCACTTTCTGCTTTATTTATTTATTAATCAGGAAAAGAATGAGAGGGGGAAAAAGGGAGAAAGAGTGAGGGAGACAGAGTAGAGTAATCTTTAAATTTTGTTTTGTAATCTATTAGTATTAATAAAATTTATTTCTACCGAACATTTAGAATAAATTCAATGAAAATTAAATTAATTAAAAACCAGAGGAAGTTATATTTGTTTGTGGTAGTGTTATGATTAATTTAGCAGCTAATGTTATAAAATATTTATTATCAATAAATAAAGGTGTAATTTTGAAATTAAGTTATCGTTTTAGGGAAAAATATTTGAATTTAATTTTCTGATTCATCTTAGCTGTGATTAAAGTGTTGCAAATTTTAAACACAACTAAAGCTCTATATTTTAATGTTATAATCATGTACGATATATAAAGAAATAATAAATATATATATATATTTAATAATTATATAATGAATATAATTTATCTATGGTTTAGGTAAATAGAACGAATGATATACTTCCTTCTTTGTATATGCAGCTAGTACATAAACGCATTCTTTCATAACAGAAAGTGGATATATTAACATGTTGACTTACGCTATCTTCTTCAGAGTTTTTTAAAGTTAGAGACGTATTTAAAGCATCTGAGGTATAAGTAGAGGCACTATTCAGTGTTGATTTCTCCGAAAGCTATACAGCCAACTCTTGTGAAGAACCGAGTGAAAATTTTACCTGGCACGAGATGCTTGTTATTTCTTAGAATATTTGTCTCATTTTCATAACTTATTTACGATTCAAGTCAAATCGCCTGCAATCAATGCGGCTATGGAAATTAATAACCATCACCTACATAATTAATTTTCTATTTTTGAATATATATGCTAGCTCCGAATAACTGATTTTATGTAATGTAAAGGAAACCTATGGCTACTCTGAATTTTATACAGTTTTATATATATATATATATATATTGTGTGTGTGTGTGTGTGTGTGTGTGTGTGTGTGTGTGTGTGTGTGTGTGTGTGTGTGTGTGTGTGTGTATACCTAATTCAAACTCTTGACTGTGGAAAGACTTTAGACACTCTTTGCCAAATTACGTTTGTCTAACCGTTTCTAAATTTTCTGAAAACCTTTGCAATTTGTTCAAAGTTTCTTTTAACTTTACTCTTTTCACAAATGTTTTAATTTTTTGAGGGGTTTTTTATCCGTGTCTAGAAATAGTGAAACTTAAGTCTTTAACTATTATTTGTGCAACTCCAAGCTTAGTAGTATCCAATAAGGTATATCATGAGAATCATCACATTCTCTTTGTATCAATTATAATTTCTGGCAATGTAAGAACTTATCCCTATTAAATTGAAACAATATTCTCCACAGTCAAGAAAAATTGTTTTCAAGCAAAGTGAACTTTTCGTTTATCAGAAAAAGTATGATTAGAGAAAATAACTTATATTCTTTAATGAGTGAGAGATTTTCTTTAACTTAGTTTTCTTCAAGTGTTGAGAAACTTTCTCAACACTTGAAGTTTGTGAAAATGTTGAACTCTTTTGAGACATTATGAAGAAGGTCGAATATAAAACATTTTAAAATATCCTTAACTTTCAATGACCTACTATCAGATATTAATACCCACGCTATCGATAGAAATATTTGTGCAACAGGATGATCGAATACAAAATTATTTTTTTCCTGAAGAGAAAATTTGTAACGAAATATTAATTATTTATGAGATAATGAGTTTTTTTTCCATGATTATTAAAAATTTCTTCCTCGTGAGAATAAAAAATTGTGAGATTATTCTTTTACGCTGTGAGATTGAGCGTACGGGTAAAACCAGAAAAACGTCTGTTGTTTGTGTGGGTTCTATATCTTTAAAAAACTTCGGAAGAGCATTCAATATATGATTTTTTTTTTGTGAATAAATATTAGTGGGATGCAAAAAACGGTTTGGTGGCAGACATGCGAGAGCTCTAAGTACTCTTCTTTAAATTGTAACAACAAATAAAACTTCTGTAAGGATAAATATGAAAGTGCTATTACTGTTCTATCGGACTCCATTTTTCCTTTCTGTTAATATCACTTACTATTTCTATTTCACAAATCCATTCATATAGTCTTGATTTACTTCAGTAACAGATGAGCAGCCGGGTAAAGATAACAAAAAATCTTTTTTTTATAAAGTTTCTAAAAATATAGTGTGACCATATTATAAATTTAAATCGAACTATATCTTTACTTAATCCACTTTAATCAGTACTTAAGGGATATTGAAAATTAAAATAAACAAAATGCTATTTACGTTCTAAAGGATAATTTTTTAATGGGGAAAATATCAATACGAATTTTGTTAATTAAATAGTTTTCTATACATACAGTAAAAAAGCATCCCTTGTTTCTTAACCCATGTGAAGAAAGTTATGTTACTTGATTAAAAGTAAAAAATAAAGTTTTCCTTCCCTCACGTAACCAAAAGTTTTCCCTAACATAACGAATAAAAATTTCTAAGAAATTATTAAATTATTATTACTTTCATAATTACTAATAGATATTTTCTATTTATTTTTTTTTTTACCTTATGATAACATGAATATTGAAAAGTTACTTCATTTAGAAGTTAGACGTTACTTACTTCGTTTAGACATTAAATAGGGAAGAGAAAAATATTGATATTCTTCCCAAAGGTGTCTAAAACTCATTTAAGGTACAATTAAAAGTTCTCTTCCTATTTTTCTGTTAATAAAAAATATTCCCTTAAAATAAATTTAAAATTTTTAAGAAAAAATTGTTTAATCCTCTCGTATTTTTGTGATTCATAGGTCAAAGAAAAAAATGGAAAAATCTGGAAGCTTTGAAATGATCTTGACGTCCGATGTCATACAAATACAATTCTATATAGGTTAATCCTAAAAAATACTGTAAATTATATCTTCGTTAACATCCAGTGTAATAAAAAATTATAATTTAAAAAAAACTCACATAATAAATGAACATTTTTTTACAATTAGTATTAAGTTTAACTTCAATTAACTTCCGAAGCCAGTTTAAGGTTATAGATTTACCATATTACATGTTTCCTAATAAAAAGGGTCTTTAAGGTGTAAATTTTATACCAGGTATGACTAAAAATACAGGACCATAGTTGTTGTTATTTTCTACTGCTTTACTCTAAAATCGACCCAGAATATGACGAATTTTAATTTGCTAACCTATAATAACTTGCTAGCGCGTTAGGGAAAATGAGTAATTAAAGGATATGGTGCTGAAGTGATCGTGCTCAGTCTAAATTAATTCCGCATTAATGAACAAATACGAGTACAGATGCTTCAAACAGAAGTTTTCCTCTCTTTGCGGTTGTAGGCAGTGACCATCGTTACCACAAATAAGGAAATAAACACATGGATAGGATCCAAACGTTTCGTTAATTTAGTATATTTACAGTCATATACCCTTTCTACAGAACTGTACCCTTTCTACAGAGCGAAAACATAAATATAAGGTATATAATTAAAACAATAAATAGAGTAGGGGTCCATTTACATATATATTTGTAAGGGTATGTATGTTTATTTGCTCACAGTCTCGTTTATCGATTATTAATTCATTTAATGATCAACAAACCATCAAATTTTCAGAACTTAATAATCTTTAATTATTAGAAGTACACGCCCATAATATTAATAATTTCCTTTAATTATTTTCATTTTAATATTTAAGGGACACTGGGATTTACTGGAGTAATACACTGTAATTTATGAGCGATATGTGTTTCAGTTTTTTTTGCAAGATAAACCGTATTAGAAAAAACCAACCTTCAATTTCTGGGGAAGGGTAATAATTTAAAAATTTTATAGACAAGATTAAGCTTTAGCAATAAATGTTACAGAAGTTTTTCCATAAAGTTTTTTTTTCATCCTATTTCATTTCCAAAAAAAGTATGTTAACTCTCGTAATGTTTAACGGTATCTGTTAAATAAAGAATTATTCACAAAATACCAACCTAACATAAAGGTTTTATCGGAAAATATAAGGTATCATAAATATAAATTAAAAACCATCAGAACTTTAAAAAAAATAGTTTAATATCCTACGTTGAATATCATACAAATGGTAAAAAAAATAAAGTATGTGAAAACATGGTCTCATTCATAATATTTTAATTTAAAAAAATAATAATAAATGAGTAAAACAGAGATAAGAGTGAGAACAATACTACTACTACTTTTATGACAAGTTTTTTTTTTTTAATTTACTCTGGGTTTATTAAATTCCCAGTTTTTAAGGTTTTTTTGCCAATTCAGTGCAGTTATTTCCTTAATGTTACTTAAAATTTCCCAGAAACTGCTGAAATATTTTAATTTTTTTTTTCTAAAATTACCATTTTAGAAAAATACTTATTATTATTATTATTATTATAGACTTATTTGTGAAAATGGTAACATTCTTCTATCCATTCAGATTATTAGGTTTGAATCCCGATCAAACTAGCTATTTTCCTCACACTTTGGACTACGTAACCAAGTTGCTGAATTTAAATGCGCAAATGAAATAGTAAAAAGTGATACTCGGTGCCAACGACAATAGCTTTTCATTCAGAAGCACACTTCTCAGTAATCTTTTTACCCGTACGATAAATAAAAGATTTTCTTTTGATTAAAGCAATCTAGTTCATTTTTTTTTTCTTTGCCACCCAAGAGAAATCGTACTTAGGGTAAAGTAAAAAATTAATCTGTTTGGTTAATTTGTATCAATTTTAACATAAATGTAATTTACATAATATATAATTTATATAATATAGTTAACAAACGTGTACATAAATGTAATACTTTGGCCGGCCTCCGTGGCCGAATGGTAGCGTCTCGGCCTTTCATCCGGAGGTCCCGGGTTCAAATCCCGGTCAGGCATGGCATTTTTCACACACGTTACAATTCATTCATTTCATCCCTCTGAAGATATACTTAATTGTGGTTCCAGAGGTTAAACAAAAAAAAAATTAAATACTTTATATATTTATAACAATATTTTGAATGAATTTACAACTTAATTATCAATGTATAGTAAATTGTTACTGGCGTGATATAACACAACTATGTTATATCACGCCAGAATTAAACGACAAATGAGAAAATAAAACTTTATTTTAAAAAAAAAGCAACGTCAGTTGTCGTTCTTATTGAATTGTCATGAATTTTGTTTTTGTTTTTTTTTTTTTTCATTTTTGTTTAACTGTAAAGCAAATTACATGAAAGAAGCAAAACAACCTGATTCAGTTTTTTTTCTTTTATTACAATCTTCTGTAATTATTTTACAACGTATTATTAAACTTCTTTATTTAAAATTTTATTCTGATTTAAATTAAAGTTATATTTTTTATAACTGAATTTTAAGCAGTAAAATACAATCAAATAAATATAAGCCTATCCCTTTTGACTCTTTCACTTTTAAAACTATTCTTTTTTTAAATCAAATTAGACTATTTATTTTTCATAATTAAAATCAAATGAACATTTTCAATTGTAGATATTTTATTGATAAAATATATCTAGATCTAATCTAATATCATCTATATATCTTATCTAATATCATATCTAAATATCTATGAATGATTATCAGCCCAAGGGCTGATTTTACCTCTCTGTAGACATTATTTACTGATACACTAATCTTATCGAAAAAATTAAAGGTGTATGAACCTAAAACCTTGAAGAAAGGCCAATCTACATGCTTCTATAATCGATGCAAAATTAATATGGTGGTAAAAACAACTCCTGAAATCAGATTCACAGACACCTCGATATTTACGCATTAGTTTTAATAAACATAAAAATTTTAAAGTCTGTATTAATGGATTATTTGTAATTGCGTATATTTCCATGAATGTGTAAAAATTTGTAATCATGTATTTTAAATTATTTTTAAAGTAATTTTAGCTGGTGTCTAGAAAGTTAGATACTGTAAATATATAGAGTGTGGTTGTAACTTAAGAAATTTATCTTCTCTTGTTCTGTAGAAGAAGCAAACATTTCAATATCTGATGATAACGTCTTCTTGTAAGTTTGTACGCAGCTTAGATGAACCACTCAAAATGAAATTTCTTACTAAGAACAAAAGAATTTTGATAGGGTATTATCTACCCTGCTGCTTTATTCTTGCTCAATCTTTTATCTTTCGTATAATTCTATTTTATGATTTTTTTGTGTTGCACTATGTTATCACATTACTTTGCTCTTCTATAGTATTTTTTTGTTACCTGTTTATGCGGTTTTTTGTTATTTCCAGCTCCGATCGAAGCACAATTTTCTCTTTTTATATCATATACATTTTCCAGCGAAGTAGGAAATATATTTCTTTATATATTTACCTTTTGCCAAAATGTATGTAAGGTTTATTTTTATTTAGTTTTTCTTTTATACTTGGACTAAAGATTTTTAATCATGTATATCGGGAAAAAAGTACTTTTAATCATGTACAAGTATATAGGGAAATAAGTATATCATGAAGTATTTTACCCAAAAATATTCTTTTATCTTCGTTTTAGAAAAAAATCAACGAAGGAATCCCATTTTGTTAAGAGAAAATCACAAAAATAAACACATATCATTGACGTTACTTATTTTTAATTAAAAAATTTGCAATAAATTAAAGTATAAATTTTGCAACGAAGTTTTTTAAAGAACGCTTGATATTGTAATTTAAATTTCGAATTTTATATCCCACTAGCAGGTATTCGCGCGTTCACGCATGAATTATGATTGTTGTAGGAATTTTTGAGTTTAAAAATCGCTTGTAACTATAATAGTAGGTGTAAAATAGTTCTTATTTTGATTCATGAATATCCAAAGTTTGAACTAATAGATTTGTCATTCATGTAGCCTTGATACATCAAATCAATATTTTATCATTTTGAATGATAAATGAACACAACACATATAGAGAGTTAGATGAAATCTTTATTTCTGTAGAATAATGCAAATAGTTGTTTTTATATACATTTTTGTACCAGTGTCTCGTTATAAACTATATGAACTACATTCTTTGTTCTTCTGTTATCAGAGCAAATAAAGAACTCGCCGTTCTTGCTTACTTAAAAACACGCCACATATAACTGCCTATGAGAAAATCAAGCAGTTTGTAAATTTACACCGGCTGTACGTAAAATTTGATTTTGTAACTTATTAATATCATTTCAAAACATATATTAACTAGAGTTTTTTTTAAATTGGAAAGAAAAGTTATTAGGTATGATTAGAATTCTGAAGATAAATATAGTTTCTCCTTTGCCACAGCTTGTTAAAATAGTCGCTTTGAAGAAATGTATTTAAAAATTTTTTTTTTTTTAATTGAGTTCTATTATATAACTGTGATGGGTGCAGATTTCTCATGAGTGTAACTGAAACACGTACTGATAATTTTAGTGTGTGAGCTGGTAATCGTGATACTGATAAAGAATTCAAAAACTCAGTTGGGTAATGAACTGCATCCTCTTTGCTCAAAACTATATTAATGGAGTAGTATGTTTTTTCGCTTCCTGGAAATTCTGCAACATAATTTCCTCCTGCAACTACAACACGCTCAGGTAACCACACATCATCGTGAAAAGTTATAGACTCAGTGAATCCATAAACCTTTTCGATCAACTCGGCCAATGAAGAAACCGAACGACATAATGATAGTGATAAAGAAGCAGAGCGAGTAATGCGGCCCATTCTCGGACTAACTTGTGAGCTGTCAAGAAGGTAATTGAATAAAATTTGTTGATTTAGAGGGAGTAATAAGATTTTTTGAAATGGAAAACCATTTTTCAGCGTCTACTATGAGTCTGCAAAGTTTCACTGAAATTGGTTCAGTAGATTCTAAAATGACAAACAACCGTAAGAGACTTATATATATATATATATATAAATCACACATAAATATCGTTCCGAGAACCCGAAAACTAAAAATTTTATGAATTCCTCTTTGAATTGAATAATTTTTTTCAATTATCATTAAAATTACTGTTTATTTTTTGTTGCTTTTTAATTTTTGTTTTCTTTTCGTATATGGATTCCTAAAACATTCTGAGATCCGATAAAAAATGACACCTTCACTATTCTAAAGAAAGAAGTAGCAGATAATCGTGAGAACTACCGTAAAATAAATTTGGCCTCTCATCAGTCAAAATTACTATAATTATCTTTTATGTGACTAACTAGAGGTAGACATTTTCTATTAAAGTACTGCTTGGTTTCTGAAAATAGTATAAATACTAGAGTAAAAGGTTAATCATTAAGCATTTTTCATGTGTAGGATAAAGGAACATGCTTGTATTTATGTATCATTAATAAATCTTAAACGACTATTTTTTTTAATCCAATGAAATAGATGCATCAAGATGTTAAAAAAAATAAAGTTGAAATAACAAAGAAAATACCTTTTTCAAAATTCGCAACAGAATCGGCTATGGAACCCGTTGATGAAAAAGAAAGTAGCTCAGCTTTATAAAACTGAAAAAATGAGAGTATAGCCACCCCGTTACATCGAGTAATATAAAGGCACTACAAGAAAAATTTAAGGCTGAAATAACTCTTCAATTCAAAACAAAAATCAGAAGCTTCGGACTTATAACAATGTTCTTTCGACTCTCTTTTATCCGTTTAGCCTCCGGAACTGTTAAGGTATTACTTCAGAGGATGAATGAGGATGATGTGTATGAATGTGAATGAAGTGTAGTCTTGTACACAATCTCAGATCGACCACTCCTGAGAAGTGTGGTTAATTGAAACCCAACCACCAAAGAACACCGATATCCACGATC
>JAAAKQ030111046.1:0-14065 GCA_010016005.3 Zanna intricata
TGCCTGACCGGGATTCGAACCCGGGACCTTCCGGATGAAAAGCCGAGACGCTACCACTCGGCTACGGAGGCCGGCCGCGAACTGAGCTGAATCCAAAAATTTACAAGATTATTCATTGCCGGGAGTGATGCGAGGAGAGCCGAATCCAATACTTTTGAATAAGTAAATTAATTATTTTAACATATATATAAGTTAATTTCAAACTTTATTAGTTAAAATGTCAAATTTCAGTTATTAACTTTTTTTTAAAATAGCAATTTAAATAACACTATTACTAAACAGTAATATTCTCTTTTTTTTCTAATCTTTAGATCTCTGCCTAAAAAACAGGTATGTACATTTTGACGTTATGACAAAGAATTATCTATACAGAAAAAATTGTGATTAATAGAAGCATCATTAAAATGGTAGCTATTGGTTTGCAACCTTTAATCCTTGGTTGAAAATCCTTGTTTTTTAAAATATGTGAGGAAATTGGAACCACTCTATACGCCACCTAGTAGGAAACATTTATCATGTACAACTCTATCACAAATTTACTCTGAAATATCAGAACAAATTAAAAATGTTAAATTCAACAAAACATATTTCAGTAACTACTGATGTTTGGTCGACCGATGACAATAAATCGTTTGTTACAGTGACTAGTCACTTAAAATATAGTAATAAACTGCTTTCAATTGTACTCGTAACACGTGAAATTTTAGTTTCTCATATGGGAATGGCAACCGGTTCTATCTTAAAAACAATTTTCGGAGAATGGAATATCACTGAGAAAATGGTGAATAATAAAAATGGATGTAATATAAAAAATTTCATTAAAGAACATTTCAATTTGCATTACCATCCGTGTGTGTGGCTCATACCCTTAATTTGTCTGTGCTGGATGATATTAAAAACAACAAAGAATTATTAGATTTATTGAAAAAATGCTGCTATTTTGTTTCATTTCACAAACACATAGTTTCGTTTCACGTAGTGTTACGACAACTAGCAAATTAAGGAATAAAAATCCCTTGAGAAAATCTGTATTAAAACTTAAACAGTATGTCTATCAGGTGGGATTGTCTTTTAGTGATGCTGGAAAGGTGATTGGAAGTAAAAGATCCATTGTCCGTTATTATATCTGAAATTCCAAATGTTCCTCAGTATTTTTTTGTTTTTTTTTGTTTTGTGTAGGAGGAGGAAAAAAGCTCTACCAGCCGAAATCTGCCCGCTCTCACCCACTAAAAATACCTCCCCCTTCCCCTCCCAGGGGCGGCCGGATCGCCTTTCGGCATAACATCAGCCAGCCCTGGATGTGTGGCAGCAGATTACTTCAGCCTGCTATTCTTCCCGTTTGGGCTCCTGCAGTGGAGCCCCCCTTTGGGGTCCTCTTGGCATCCTTAGAGCGTGGCAACTCCCTGCTTGTGGGAAGCCGACACGTTCCTCCTCCAAGAGGCTGCCCTTCCCGCCCTACACCTAAAAGGGCGGCATGCGCATTAAGAAATGCGCAAGTGCCACTCCTTTCAAGTACCCGCACGCGACCTCTCAAACCTAAGAGGGGCCCGGATGCTTTATCGGAAGTACCCCGATCCAGTACACTCTTGCTTGTGTCCTGGACCAAAGTATCCTCTGCAAACAGGCTGCCTCCCATACCCTACTCGTCGACACGTTTCGTCATGTTCTTCCCGAGTTTAATTTTTTTTTATTTTCCCGCGTCTTTATACCCTCTGACTACCCTAATTTACTAACCTACTTCCTCCTGAAATTCTCTGACCCTAAATCTAGCCTAAAATTACTTCCTCCTAGAAACCCTATGACTTAACCCTAATTTACCCCTAAAATACATATATATATATATATATATATAATTTTTATTTTCTCAGTATTAGGGGGCCTTAGAATAGATAATTGCTACCGATTGTAATAATGTTTTAAAGCCTGTTCAGAAAATGAGTGTCGAGTTGTCAGGATAAAAATATCCGATAATGGCATTAATTTTTCTCTTAGTAAGAGAGTTGCTACATACATTAAAAGATTTTAATCCCCAAAAAAATATTATAGTTAATTTAAAAGATAATTTACTTGAAGATATTGGCAGAAGGCTTGGCCATTTGAAAGCTAATAAATTAGTAGCCAAAGCTTTACTTTTGGCATTTTTTATTTCCTCTGGTGAAATAAAAAGTGCCAAAAAACACTCAATAATGTACCGATTTATCAATTTACTTTTTTCAAATAAATCTGGACTCTATAATTACTGAACTGGCACTAGATAGGGAATCTTGGAGAGCTGCATCAAACCAATCCAATGACTGAAGACAAAAAAAAATTATTGACAAATTAATAAGGTAAATATTTGTAAAAAAAATAAAAATCATGTAGTTTTACTGCATGTGATGTGTTAACTAAATTAAAAATCGGTAACTTATTTTGTCGAAAGGAAATACTTCATAAAAAACATAAAAAGATACATAAGTGATATATACTACTAAATAAATTAGTTTTTATTATGAAGAATGTAACATTTATTTTTTTTTTTGGTTTTAATAATTGTTATGAGAGAAAGCAAAACCACTTTATAATGAGTTTTTTACCAGCGATAACAACGAATAATACTCAAATTTATTTAGAAATTATCGCACCGTAACGAGTTACGAGTTAGCGGAGTTTTGGAAGAAATTCATGCACTTGTCAAAATCATAATTGACAGTACATATTTCGGATTATTATTTTTTTGTTATACTACCCGTAATACTTATAACATTTATGAACGTTTTGAATTCTTCCTCATCCCTAATTTCATTTTTCCTTTCAGTATTAACATTAGAACTTAAGTAAATATCTTTACTTTTCGAATAGAAAGAAAAATAACGAGCTGGGAATAAGGCAGAGAAAGAGAATTTTGCATAACCTGCAATTATAATCCATATAATGGCGGTATTATATTAACAGAAAAAACAGGCAGAAAATTATTTTAACAGAAAAAAAAACGGGTAGAAGGCAGGAGATTAAGTCAGCGAGATGAAAACTATTGAATGAGTAACTATTTAACAGAGAAATTAAGTACTTCCTCATTGTTCTCTTCTAAAGCGAGAGTTTCTGTACGACTCTATGACCACGAGAACCAAAGAATAGATCAAGAGTGACAAAATGTAGAATCCAATTCCAATTTAGATTTTTGATAAACGTCAAATTCTTCGATCTTGTCAAGGTATATTTTTCTGACACTTCCTAATTTCCTAATATCCTGCCGGCCTCCGTGGCGCGAGTAGTGGCGTCTCGGACTTTCATCCGGAGATCCCGGGTTTGTATCTCGGTCATTTTCCAAATACCCAATCAAAAAAAAAACGTGAGCAGCAAAAAAAATTAATAAAGAAAAGGAAATAAACTATTAATACTCCATACTACTATAATATATATATATATATATATCAGCAGTGAAAACATTGGATCAAACGTATAAATTTAGTTGAAAGAGCACTTTTAGTGTAGATTTTGAGTGTGGTGTCAATATTTGAGAGATCTGTAATCGCTATGTATTTGGGGATCCTACATTGTCCCATTGACATTGTGTTCATTGAACAGGTGTGCTAGTGACAGATGACATTGTGTTTATTCTCATATATCTGATTGTTCTGCAGCGTAAAATTAATTACATTAATATAACACACATTCTATATATGTTTTCTATTCAATAAAAAATTCTAAACCTTTTATTTTTTAATAAATTATTATTTTTTAAATAACTTTTATTCCAATAATAAACAGTATGCTGTTTGATCTGTTTTAAGTACATTTAGTGTATGAAAAATGCGATGCCTGACAGAATTCGAACTCGCGATCCCCGGATGAAGGACTGAAACGCTACTACTCCACCGCGGATAATATTAAAATAAAAGAATCAGATAATTCCAACGCCACGTCCGTGCAGTAACATCTACGCAAACGTCCGGTGTACCGGCCTTTCATCCGGAGGTCTCGGGTTCGAATCCCGGTCAGGCATGGCATTTTCACACACGCTACAAATCAGAGCGGGCAACGACATAGTATTTCGTAGTTTCACTTATTTTGAGCAACGGGTAAATGGTCTTGCTCCGGAGTTCCTTTGTGGAGTACGGAATTGGCGGTCCCAAGTGTCCGAACTGGTTGTAGTTGTGCTTCTCGGTTTCGTTGTTTGTTGCGGGGATGAGAGGCATGACCGTGATCTGTTTGCTGACGCTGGGCGAGTACGAACGGAGAGTGCCCATCCCTTTTCTTCAGTTGTGGGGTCGGGCTTGGCTTTGCTGAAGTCTTGCACCATCCAGCGTGACTCAGTCACTTCGTCTCTTGGCATGGGTGGTTGTCCCGTGGGTAAGGGTATTGGAGATTTCTACTGCTTCTGCTAGCCCTGGGATGTCGGTATCGTGAATCAGGCAGTACCTGACTCTCCGACCCGGGTTAAATTTGTGGGAGACGGTTGACAGGTAGAATCCAGACAGTATCAATGATCTGGGACACGCCCAACCGTCTCTCCATCCACATTTTGTGACATCATAACTGGCATAAATATAGGTATATGGAAACAATTTTTTTTCTTTTTTTTTAACCTCCGGAACCACCGTTAGGTATATGTTATGAGAGATGAAAGAATAGTAGCATGTGTGAAAATGCCTGAGACCGGGATTCGAACCCAGGATCTTTTGGATGAAAGGCCGAGACGCTACCACTCGGCCACGGAGGCCGGAAACAACATGGAAACAACAACTTCCTTGTCAGAAAGTTCACGTAAAACTCTCGTTTTAGAGAACTTCTTTTTTCGGAAGCGAGGAGGAGGAAGAGTGTCGCGTTCAGTGACAAGGAAGAGTTTATAGTTCTAGGAAAGTAGGATCGAACCAAGCTTCGACCTAAGCGTGGTGCACCTTTTCCTAAATATTTAATTATCAAGAAAAAGGCAGGTAATTTTTCTGAGATCAGCTCTTTGTGATAGGTCGAAGCATCCTGGAAGCAGCTGAAGGACCGGTTTAATATACAGGAAAGAAAAGAAAAAGAGTGTGAGACGGGATTATTTGTTGAGACCGTCAACGACATACAGTCGTCCCGATTACTGAAAGCAAAGAACAATGGACTTATTGACGTTGAGGTTATACCACACGGTACTCTAAATACCTCCAAAGGAGTCATTGTGTACAGAAATTTGATTAACTGCTCCGAAGATGAAATTGTTAATGAACTTTATGGGCAAGGAGTTATAGCAAATCGAGGCTAAATACTCGACAAAACGGATAACTCTGACTCAACAATTCTTTCAATTTCCTAAACAAACGGTAATCAGAAGGAACTAAGTTCAGACTAAATGATGGGTGATCTAAAGTTCTCATCCAAACCGTACTTTTCTTCAAAAGTGGGTAAAAAAAAAGTCTACACATAAAACCTGAAAAGTATACGCTCAGTTAAATACTGAACAAAGAGCTCGATATCAGATTCTCGTTAAAAAAAATACAAAATAATATTAAAATAAAAAGGTCAAGATAAATTAACAAGTAAAAGATTTTAGTAAATAAATATATAAATCCTACATTAGATACTATGCATTACATAAAATCACGAGTACTCATAAAATTCACTGGATAGTGTATTTGACAATGTACGAGACAAATGCATTTTGTTACAAAATAGATTTGTTACAATTTTTACAAATTTTACTATGAGTAGGAAAACAAATCATACTTCAAAATAAAAATAGAGAAAGAAAATAATAAATTATTTTATCGTGAAAATTACGATTAAATAATGTTAGTAGTTTGTTTCACTTAAATATTAAGGTATATTGTAAAGTATTAATAAACGAAAGAAATTCTTGAAGATAAGAACATATTATGTATAAATTTCAACGTTACTCGTATTTGTCTAACCACTTTCACTGTCATTTTAACCTGAACAATAATACTAGTAACTTGTTCTTTATAAAGAACTATAATTAATTCATTTGATCTAATTACATAAATTTAAAAATAAAACAAAAAATTTGAATCATTTTAATAAAAAGTGTTTACGTATGATTTAGTTCACTTGCACATGTATATAACATTGTGATGATTCATGACATTACATTTTATAGAGAAATATAGCTCAATAATATTAAATATTTACTGCTAAATAAGGTATTCCCAACCAATCCCGTCATATATAAGTAAAGAGATTCAGAAAAGAATTTCAAATACTGAAGGATCATTTGTATTACCGTTTTATATTTAATTCAATCAACAGTTTACTCAGATTATTTCGTAAAAATAAATAGTTGATCTCCGAGGTAGAGTGGTAGCGTCTCGCCTTTCATCTGAGGTTCCGGTATGAAACCCGGTCAAACATAGCATTTTCATACGTTAAAAAATTCCATTCCATATCCAACCCGCAAACTTTAAGTTTATGTGGCGATATCAATTAAAAAAAAAAAAAGAATAAGAGAAAAGTCACCTGGTAACTGTTCACTAAAAGAAAAAAAAATGATTCTGCTAAATTTTCAGTAATATTATTGACATAAAAAACTCCCAATTAAAATTTTAAAGAACGGTCTCTAAAATAACGAATTCAAAAAAAATAAAAATTAGGTTACGTTGAATTTTATTTTTATCTACGTGAGAAAACTTAACTCTGTTTCCTAAGAATATAAGAAAATTGTATTTAATATAAATGAAATAATACACTTAAATAGAGATAGAAAAAATACTTAATTGTTATTTATTAACTGAAGCATTAATAAAAACACCTTATCTGCTTAATTAATATATCTTATCTGCTTGGAAACTCCGTTTGAAAAGTAATAACAAAAAAGAAATATACCAGTAAATCTATTTATAATGAATAACACAGATCGAGTACTGGTTTTTAATTCTAACTCCTCCAAGCCAATTTCAAAATCATTATTTCAAAAACTTCGTTTAATATTATTACGTAAGAATTTCGGGTGTAATTAATTTTTTTTAAAAATGATTTAAAATAAAGAAAATATATGAGAACATTACACACACACACACACACACACACACAAATATATATATATATATATTTTTTTTTTTTTTAATATACTATATATTATCATTATTTTTGAACAAATGTTCAAATTAGTTATAAAATTATTAATTAAACTAATCAGTTAACTAATTGACAAACCCAACTAAACCCAATTAATAATCAACAAATAACTAATCAACTAATCATGAAAATAACTAATCAATAAATGAAAATAATATGATCTAAAGTCATATTTGTTTCAGTTCTTATGAAGTTCCAATTAAAGTTATTATTGCGTTCAAATGGTCCCTTTTTCAAACTAAATAGAAAAAAATGATTTATAAATACAAACATTAGGTTTATAAGTATTTTATTACGTTTTAAATGAAATCATTATTTGATTATTATTCGATTTCTGAATTACAATAATACGTGCTACTTGTTCTCAATTAATAAATTAAAAAATAAGAAAGTACTAGTGCATCTATTAACTGTAGATAGACTCCGCTGTATGACCAGTTCTTGAAAACCAATTGATAACTTATTGCGGGTCATACTCATGTATAACAGACAACAATTTGTCTGTTAACAATATTTGTTATTGATTATTACAATACAGAACTAATATATAATAAATAATGTTACAATACAAACTACACATAACCCTTCAATATAGTTTACAAGTATATTTATAATATGGAAACAACTGAAGAAAAATATTCATTTAGTAATATTGAAATAAATGAAATAAAAAAAAAAAAAAAACAAAAAACACTTTTTTCATATGTTACAAATCTAAAAACGATTTCTTATAGGATAACTGTTGAAACATTTAATTTAACATTTTATTTAAAGTAAAGTAAAATCAGCAAAATGCTACATCCTCTCTATAAGGATTCTCTGCTACTAACCGGTACCTTTATCGAAATCTTGTCTCTAAATTGAAGCAACAAGAAAAAAGGTTACAAGATTTTTTTTGGTTTGGGTTTGTAATTAATCGATGTTTGTAGCAGTATTATTTGTAAAACAAAGGCTAATTGAGAATTTATTGGTGTTCAACTACACTAGTTTTTGTTCTTATAAATTTTTGAATAAAAATTTTACTTTATAAGGTTTTATGTAATGACTCAACTTATCATGTTTACCAATGCTTACCATGTAAATACATTAAATATCGTGATTTTATGTAGATTGTGTATGATTTAAATGTCTACGCTGCTACCTTTTTTACTTGTGAAAAATAACCCCCCCCCTCGACCCTATGAGATGATGATTTATATATATATATATATATATATATATATGTCATATAAATGAGATGTAGTTTTGTAAAGACTACATCTCATTTACTCATGTTGTATGGACAGATCATATTTATTAAACCGATGAAGAGGGCCGATCTTACTTATTCAATAAAATGCTGTCAGTAGAAGGATATTAAAAATACCAATCGGTCTGCAAGTACTTAAGCAGCGTGTAACATTTCTATTCTGTGAAAATACTCCTTGTTCTTATGATAATAGTTTTTCAAAGTATAATCGTTCAAGAATTGTTATATTTTTAATCTCTTTTCGTTATTTATATACGTAAATACATTCACATGAATTATGAATAAAAAAATATCATAATTAAAGTGCAATATAAGTCGTTAAAAGAACAGGAAATTCCGATAACAGAAACGAGTTTTCTCTGGATATACTTATCTTTAAAAATAAAATAAAAAATAAACCGTAGAAATTTATTTGTAGAAAAAACTACTGATGTCTACTTCTGCTTAGAAAAAATGCTTAATATGTGTTCGAACTTTGCACGATCGATCGTAAGAGTTATTTATTAATTCATATTTTCTTAAGAACATGTTAGTGCTATTTAGTGTTGTATTAGTGCTAGTGTAGGACCCTATAAAAGCAAAAAAATTAAAACTACGTATATAAAATTACCCTTTATAATACCATCAACCATTTGGGCTAATGACTTTTAATCCCGAAAAAAAAGACGCCAAATCAAACTATAAAAAATGCACATACCACTTACTCAAAATTAAATGAATTATTGATTTTTTAATGCCTTTTTACAGTTGAATATCTTAGAATAAATTTAATTTTAATTTTGTTATGATTTTAATCTTGAAAAAACCTTATAAAAAATGTATGTATGTACTGCAAAACACACAAATGTTTAATGATATTAACTAATATAAAACAAAAAATAATAACTAAAAATTATTTTTAAACAAAACAGACTGACCAGTTTAATTCCTTCGACCAAAATTTGTAAATCCCGAGGATGATCATAATAATTTGGATAAAGTAATGGCCAATGAAATGGATTTTTTGAACGAAGTTTAACACGACCTTTACTTAATGGTTGCAGAAGAACAGGCACAATGCTAAACGCATCTTCTCCTTGATGAGGACGATAAACTTGATCGTAAAAATCTTCCCTTATAGCAAAACTACGACGAAGAGATGCACCAGTATCACCCGTCAAAGCACCGGGCCCAAAAACAAGTTCCATATCGGGATGGTCAGATGGACCATCAACTATACCCGTTCTAAAAAGTCCGAGGGCTTCTGCTCCACCAGGAACAGTTAAAGGTCCGTCTCCGTTCAATAAATAATCTAACATATATTGAGGTCCTTGATATCTACTCTCGACTATCGAAACTGTATCGTTGACTAGAAATGCTAAACCTCCCATCGAAACATGGTCTTGTAAATTATAACCCACTTTTAAATCTTTGATAACGGGTATACCTAGTTCTTCTAAATGCTCTTTCGGTCCTACACCGGA
The DNA here is from genome assembly GCA_010016005.3 of Zanna intricata. Taxonomy (NCBI): domain Eukaryota; kingdom Metazoa; phylum Arthropoda; class Insecta; order Hemiptera; family Fulgoridae; genus Zanna; species Zanna intricata. The sequence continues at coordinate 9,766 of JAAAKQ030111046.1, forward strand.
TAACATTAATAACTGTGGACTATTTAATGCACCAGCACACAAAATCACTTCTTTTTTAACACGCACAACATAACTTTTACGATTTTTAACGAACTGAACACCATACGTTTGGTTTTTAACCGGATCTATTAATATCTTTAACACTCTAGCTTGTTTAGCAACACTAAAATTTTTTCTACTTCTTATAGGCCTAAGAAAAGCTTTAGAAGCACTAAGTCTTGCTCCATTACGTGTTGTCGCTAATATATATGAAAATCCGATAGATGAAGGTCCGTTAATATCGATTATATCGTAACCCATTTGTCTTCCTGCTAATAAAAATGCTGGCGATAAAGGTGTCCTCCATTTAGGACGATCTACCGTAAGATAGCCTCCCATTCCGTGATACGATGAATATCTGTATTCAGAAACAACCATATCTTCTGATTTACGAAAATACGGTAATATTTCACGATAACTCCAACCATAATTACCAAGAGCTGCCCAATTATTATAATCGGGAGGTGTACCTCTGCTGTATACCATATAATTAATGACGCTAGTACCTCCCATAGCTTTTCCTCTATGCCACTTACAACGGCGTTGTTCCATACTAAGACAGTGCTTATCATTCGGTTCGGTAGTATAGCCCCAATTAAAATCGGTCGCCAAAATATATGAAACTAAAAGCGGAATATCTGTTAATAATATTTCCTCTTTACCGGCTTCAAGTAATAATAGAGACCAATCTGGATTTTCTGTTAACCGATTACCAACAACCGATCCACCAGATCCCGCCCCAATAACAACAAAATCGTATTCTTTTTGAAAAGCATTGGAATCTCTTGTTATACCGGCAGGAATTCTAAAAGAATCTCTATAATGTTGTAATATCGCTTGAAATAAAGTTTGCTGGCTGTTAACGTAATCCGCCACCAGCAAAAACGGTAAAACTCCGAGCAAGCGGCGAACGGTCATCTCGAGACGCGGTACCCCATTGACAATCGACTGTGGACGCGGACGCCATCCAACTGTACTACGCGTTTGAAAGAATAGGTAAGGGATCAACGGATCCCCTCCGCCATCCCTACTTTACACCTCAAGGTCACTCTCTCGCAATGCCAAGAACCCACTTCTCATTTCACTTTCATCTGAAGCACTTACTAACTACCGTAATTGAAACCAATCAATTAACGATGAACTAGTTTCCATATTTAATTTTAATTTAATTATTGATTACGACAAATTACGTAAATAAATAATATAAAACTACCTTATTAATGTATAGTTATAAAATAACAACAATTAAGGAGTAATATTTTTTACCCTCCATTCGTAAATGATGAAAATTAAAGATATTAATTTTAAAAATATTTGAAATTAAAAATAATTTTTTCTCAGTAAAATTAGGTTATAAAATAGTTTCATAAAGTAGAATTTTATATTATATTATAAAATTATATTTATATTATACTTATTATAAAATTTTTCCGATAAGTAATTCCGCCAAGATGCTTTACTCAATAAGACAGTCGACTTTTAAGCGCTCTTACAGTCTTTGAACTCCAAATCAGAAAACGTATTCTGATTATTTGAGAATCTGAATCCAAATAAATATAATTATACTAGCATCTCCATCGCGACTTTCCCCGCGCTGTTTTGTTACTTGTGTTTGCCATCGCGGTCAGGGGATATTTAGCAGATCAGGGCTTCACTCTTCCTGTCTAACTAGGGAGATCTGACCCCTTAAGTTCATTAACTCATATTTGTGAGAATAATAATGATAAATAAAAATTAAAACCTGTTCAAATTTAAAATAAGTATCAGTGTATTGTAATATTTTCAGAGCAATAGTTTGCTCAGCAAAGGACCTAAAACTTTGAGTGTTCAAAAGAATGCAGATTTCATAACAGTCGGCCTCTATTTTAAAAATATTAGTTATAACTGGTTACCTGTCCTTCTTGGACAGGGTAAAAATGTATTTTTCCCGGTTCTTAAAATGAATTACCCAACAAACACTAGTAGAAAATGACCGCAATCTGCCCCTCTTAGGGTCTTATTAAAGTAAGTAAAAGTATGCAAAACCGGATTTCTTAAATTTAACTACAATAAAAATGAAATCTAAAAAAACTGAATTTTCTAAATTTCATCCAAATTTCAGAAATTTAATTTCTGCTGGCGTCTAAATCAGCTAGGAATTGTACTATTCCTATTACAAATTTTCCTGTGTTTAATTATAAAAAACAACGCTTTGTTCTTACTGTACTTTTAAAGAAAAAAAAACTAATACTAATATTTTATTTGAGTAATCTTTTAAACAATAATCTTGGATAAAAAAAAAAAAAATTAGACGTAAACCTTTATTTTCAACATACTTTAAAGACCATATCTGTACAAAGGACTACAAGAACGCTCGGTTAAAATAATTAAAAGCTGGAAATAGTTAAGCTGGAAATTTATGAATGATCTTCTGAAATTAATGGAGAAATGATGTGAGCTGTTTATTACGAAAACTGCTACTTATGTAAGTGATTGAAACAGTAAGACAAAGATAAAACTAGATTTGAATTGAAATCCGTTAGGATTAAAATACATATCATCCTGAACTGATGCGTTAGTATTACACAACAATCACTCGATTGATTTATGTGACCGAATTTTTATGACATACATTTTTTAATTAAGAACTGATTTTTGCGTAATTATGTTACCGAAATTATTTCAAAAATGTTAATAAGTAAAACATATTGCTTAAAGTTATGACTGGAAATACATCGGATTACAAAATATATTCTCCTTATATGCCTATAATTTCCTTATAGAGAGACTAATAACGAGCAGTCATTTCAGAAATTTGTCAGGTATTTCCTTAGTAAATTTAATATAAATAATTAACCGTGCACATACAGAAACAAGCTCGCTTAGGGACAGTATTAGGAAAATCAATATTAGAATTAGTAAATTAATATTTACAAATTTAATTTAAAACACACAAAATTAAATAATTTAGATTACACCCTAACAATTAATCATTTATTAAATATATGTTACTAGCGACCCAGCAATTCTTCGCTATTTGAGTATATATATAAATTAAATGAACAATTGAAAGTTTGAAATGACTACAAAATCATCACAATTAATACTGAAAGTTAAGAAACTTACAAACATTACGAAACTTCACAGAATTTAACCCTTCTCTTTATAAAAGTCAGAATATAAATAAAAACCACTACCTATCGGATTTAATTCATACTACTCTCTAAACACAGTAATCAGTTCAAAATATCCCTAACTTTCTTTTTACTGGTAAGATCGAGGATTTCAATAGCTATAAATCTTCTCTGGATCACGTGGACCATTTTTCAAAAATCCGCGCTTAAATCGGTGCAGTAGTTCTTTAGTCTATAGCGGACACACATAGGAATATTGCCTTTTATACATAAAATATAGAAGAAGAAAGTCTGTTTGTGTATTTGTTTGTTTGTTTCGAAAATATCTCGACACAGGCGTCATCTAGTAATATACATTCTGAATATAACTAATATATATATATTCTGAATATGAGTAAAATCGGTAAATAAATAATATTTTTTCTAAATATCTCAATCCCAGCGCCACCTAGTGGGTCCATTTTTCGCAAAAATATTTCTTTTCACTTATCTAATATACAGTATATTCTGAATATGAGCCAAATCGGATCATAAATGCAATTTTTCCAAATACCTCAACTCCAGCGCCACCTAGCGGATCCAAACTAATTCAGAAACCTTCCCTGCATGCGTCCATCCATTCCTCAAAGTTTCATCGCTATAGGATGAACGGTTTAGGAAGGTATACGAGACATACAGACAGACAAACATTCATTTTTATATATATAATTATACTATATGTACTGTGTATACTACGGCGTGTATTATGTTGTTACAAGTACAACTTTATAATAAATAAAAAGTAAATACAATATTTTTTTAATTAACGTCATTTAGTTTAAACTATATATATGGAAAAAAATTTGTTATGAAAAATTAATTAACAATTAAAAAACGATTAAATTTTATTCTTTTAGTTATTAGAATTCATTTTAGATAGAGTTTTAAATTACTATCTTTTCAGGAACTCAAAAATATTAAAACACAATTCAAAATTGATTTATTATAATATTAAAATATTTTTATTATTATATAAGCTGTTAAAAAAAATATATTTAATTACGACTTCATAATAAATAAAAAATACATTTTAAAAAAAAATTAATGGCATTTATTGCAGTATTGAAATTAATATACTATGCCTCTAATATAATGCGTAAAATTACATA
>JAAAKQ030111057.1:0-14064 GCA_010016005.3 Zanna intricata
GTGTGGTTAATTGAAACCCAACCACCAAAGAACACCAGTATCCACGATCTAGTATTCAAATCTGTATAAAAATTTTTTATCTTTACTAGGATTTGAACCTTAGAACTCTCGACTTCGACATCACCAAGTTCATTATTGTTAAAGAGGTTGTTGAAATAGGCCAATCTAAGCCATCATTTAATTCAAATTAATTATTTCCACTGTAAAGGTTATGAGAGTAATAGTATTTTAATTTTCTAACCATTCTTTTCCATAACTTATGTTTTTGGAACAATAACCTGATAGGATATTGTTCTCTTTTATTATTTTATGTCCCCGATACCTCTTTTCCTTGGCAGTGATATCTTCATGGAAATGTTCTCTTTGTTCATAACCACTGACAACAAGATAGTCTGGGAAAAAATCAAAATGTTAATCAAGAAATAAATTTTGGGATATACTTCACATTATATTTGTGCAATGTTGGCAATTTTCCCACAGTCCCACTGTAGTTCAGGGCTTTTTTCCCTTAAAAAACATTTCACAACATTTAAAAAATGTTAAATGTTATTGAACACAACACAACAATTAAGATTTACTGATTATTCCTTTATTTAATTCCTTGTACTTAAGACAAAAACTGAAAAATCTCAGATTTCAAGAGAAATATCCATTTTGACCATCCCTGAATCTATTTTGACTAGTTTCGGTATGACATCTGTACATACATATCTTGCATAACTCAAAAACAATTAGTCATAGAATGTTGAAATTTTGGATTTAGGACTATTATAACATTTAGTTGTTCACTCTCCTTTTGATTTCAATCAACTGAACTAAAAGTGTCCAAAAAAAGCTCAAAATCAAAAACAATTTAGATTATTTTAATTGTAGTAATAAGCCCTCATTGAGAGTTTTTCAACGATATATCATAAATGGTACTTATTTTTAATGGTTCCAGAGTAATATACAAATAAAATTTTAATTAATGCAATATTTGGATCTTACAAGAGTATATGTTGGTTTAAATCGGACTTCTCCTTTTCTTTGTTTTTTACTTTTTTTAATTTAAATGTATTGATTTATTAATAATTATTAACCTCTTAATTGTAAAAAAATATTCACGATAAATAATAATTCAATAATAGTAAAAAAATTTATTAATAAATTTTTATTAATTATTATTATTAGTTATTTATTAATAAGGTAAAATTTTGTATACTTTTCATTTTAAAAATATGTATGAATGTGATTTAATAGGTGTACAAGGAAGCCATGTGTTATCCACATCAGATTTTTTTTTTGTAATATTGATGGAACAGTTTGATGAATTACCTTCTCATTCATCATGCCACACCACAGGTATGGCTGATTTAATTTCCAAAAGCCCTTAGCCTACCTTGTCTGTAGTTTAATTTATCTGAAAGGTCAGCAGATAAGGAGGCCTCTCTTATCTCTTATCTTGATCCCCTGCTTTACAGCCAAAATATAGTTAATTACTCTTTTTAGGTATAGACTCAAACTTTATCACTGATTTTTAAACTTCAAATCCTTACACACATAATAGAAGTTAACCGGATGATTTATACACTTCCTCAGCATGTTTACCTAACACAAACAAATTTTATTCAAATCACTTGAAAAACCAGATTGAAACCACACTAGGTTAAACATAATAAATATTTGAGCAATACTGGTGTGTTTATGAATTGCCACTGAATGATATTCCACAGATGCTGTTTGTGGAGATTTGTGGTGTGTCAATGAATCATCCTGTGTACACAGCTACTGCCTTTTTAGTGGTAAGTTTTTGCCCATCCTGTTCAAAATATTTAAAATTAAATATACTGTTTCATCTACATCAGTTATTACTAAAATAATACCTGAAATTCTTAAAAAGGAATACATAAAAGTATACTAAAACTGTACGTGATAGAAAAATATGGATTGAGACTTTTAATTCTGTGTAATAAGCTATGCAAGAAACATTATAAACCTTTCATTTCTCAAAAACTATTTGTATTGACATTTCTTTATGTAAAATTAAACTAGGTTGAACATATTCCCATCAATATGATTTATTCATGTTTCCTATTGTTTAAAAAAAAAACCCTAATCTAAACAAGCTATTATTTGATAGACCATTATTTTTTACCAATGCTATCAGTTAATTTTTTCTTGTATGTAACACTAGTAATAAAATTACAGATTTAATACATTTTTGAGAGGAGTCAAATCATAAACTATGAAGGAATTTATGTTTTAACATGAAATATTTTTGTAAGGACATTCTGCTACATACATTTTTCTAATAATCCTTCCTGTTATCAGTAAAAGGTATAGGAATTTTATTTTGTCTATGAATTTTTTCTAGGAATAATTCTTCATTGTTTCTGTCGATGACCGTAGTACAAAACTACTAACTGAAATTAGATACTCCTACAAGAATAAAATAAAATTAACCCATTGTTATCTAATTTACATCATTTTATACTGCTATATATTCATAAACAGAATTTGTTTGTCCAAGATAATTTCAAAATCTCTTATGAAAAATTTCTACACTGCTTTAAAGCAGTACACAGGCTGTGTTAATTGTATAATTCTCTGTATGCTCCCTTAATTCCCATTCATGGTATTATGATTAATTTATTGATAAAAAGTAGTCCGATTATGAGAAAAGGTTTATTATCATACTTTCACCAAACTTTGAATCTAATTATACTAGACCAGAAGCTTATTTTCTCAAGTTAAATAATTTTTAACTCCTGTAATTTCCTTAGACTCTAATATTTATTGCTTTGAAAAATGTCAATATTGCAATATGCAGAATTTTCTTTTTCAAAATGAGAAAAATAAACTTTTTCTTAAAAATCCACATAGATGTTAAGGTCCTGTGCTGCTATTAGTATCTACCCTTTAGCTTTTTTAAATTAACAAATATAATGTATTGGATATTTAAATGTAGATTGTAGAACATTATTAATTTTTTGTATAATTTACAGTGGCTATTGCATAAGAAGATAATTATGTATAGTGTATTTTTAAAATAATGTTTAATCTTTTTGAATCTGCTAAACATGTCACAAAAAAGTGGTGAAATACTTTTTTGAGATTAATTCTTCACATAAAAAAAAACTTGTACTTGGGAACATGAAACGGAAATTTTGTAGCGAATTAAAAATTCAAGTTCACATTCGAACTTGATTCTTCTAAATGATAGACCTAGGTGCTTCCATACCCCTACAAAGATTGGCAGAAAATAAATTTTATGTATACATTGTAACATTAAATATGTACTTCTTAAAAACAATTTTGATTTCTTATTAATGATCATAATAATATTTAATGCAAAACAGATAAAAAAAGACATTTTAAGTTATTTTATGAAATATAAAAGGGAAACATTTATATATTTAAAAGAAGGAAAAGAATTAAACAAGAACTCAGCAAAAATAATGCTATCATTAAAGTATCAACTAAAACAGGTATAGTAGTTACAGTTAGTATAAATTGTTGCAATGAACAAATTTTTGTTTATATTAATGAAAATGACTTCAGAGTCTTTAAGAGGAAATCCAAAGATAAATATTTAAGAATAATAAGAAATATAAAGATATATTAAACCACTGCAATAAATCATTGTAATGATATTATAGTTATATTACACTAAAAGTCGCTTATAACAAGGTTATTTGTAACCAACATAAATAAAAAAATTGGTATTTATACTGTTCATGTATAGTAAAGTTTATTTTAACGACCTCAAAACAAAGTTAAAAGTCTGTTATGACTTTAAAATACAGGTACAGAAATTAAATGTTTAAAGTCATTAGTGTTATATTTCTGTAATATTGACTGTAATAATAACAATACTGTTTAGTTAGGCTAGGAAGGCAGTGACCTCTTTATAAAAAGTGTTATTGAGAAATAAAATATGACCAGATGAAGTAGAAGATATTTACAGTTTTGTACTGGCTATTTCTGGATTCTGGGAAATTCTATTCCTCCACTATTATGAAAATTATATAGGTAGTAAGGCAGGAAGTGTAAGTAAATTTACAGTTGAATTAAGGTAGCTGATTCTTACAAATGGATTCTTAAAAATCCAGATGTGAATGGAGGAAATCTATTTTCAAAGACATATTACATCCCATAGTTCTGTATGAAATAAGAAGTTGATTAACAATTTCATGGTAATTGTCAGATTTTTGTTTTCTGAGAAAATTTTTGCTAACGTCTTTAAATAAAGCCCAAGTTGCTTTTTCTACATTATTTAACATTGAGTTAAATATGTAATCTTTGAACAACTCTCTTATTTGAGTATCGAATAATTTACCTTCTTTAATTTTTCCTTCTCTTACATTCGGAAATTTCTGCCTGATCTACAAAAATCTGGGACTTCGTCATTGCTTTTACAGAATTTTTCATTAGACCTAGCTTGATATGGAGAGGGGTAAAAATATTTTTTTTGGATTCAACTAAGGGCTAATGAATAATATTTTCCCCATTTGGAGTTAAGTTGTCTCGCTTCTTCCTCTCTTTGGTAACATAATGTTTATCCCTAGCTTGGCTGTCCCATTGGCAAAAAAAAATAAAACACATGTACTTAGTGTAGCCTAACTGCATGCCTTAACAAAATAGTTATAACTTTCAAATTAATACATATGTTCCAACTATGTTTTTTATATTTTATTTTCTCAAGAATGTCTTTCATCACATTGTATGTCTCTTTCAAATTAATACTATTAAGTGGTTGGTATAGAAGGCTATTAGTTGTTTTTTGCTGTATAGTAGAATCACTTAAACTATACTTGAACGAATCTATGAAAAGGCGCCAGTTCTCAGGTTTATGAACTTGATATAAGTGATTATAAGTTGATAGTTATAAGTTGAAAGTGATATAAGTTAATTAAATACATTCAACATAAGCTCATCAATATTTGTGCAATAAACCAAATTATTTTCATCAATAAAGTACTGAGAAAGTTCTTTTTGTTGACTTGGAAATAAATTCCAAATATTTATTCCAAATTTTTTTTTTGAAATAAATTCCGATTTTGATCCTAACAGTTCAACTTGATTTCTTGATAAAATGAAATCCCTAACCAAGTCATTTAATTCACCTTGTGATATAAGATGTGGCTTATTGGAATATAATCAAAATCATTGTTGTCTTCTTCAGTACTGCCTGATTCTTCACTGCTGTTTTCGAAACATACATTTACAGGTGGCGCAGGAATCTGAAATAATTTCACTGTGAGGTACAGGCTTGATTGCAGAACGCAATGAAGGATATCTTGCAATATGTTAGATTTTTTTAGAAATTCCAGACACACTTGTTAAACAAAAGTAATAATTAGTTACATGATCCCTTGGTTTATGCCAAACCATAGGTGCACCAAATGGCAAAGCCTTTCATGTACCTTTCAGCCATCTTCTTAGATGTACAGAACAATTAGTGTATACTATAATAGAAGCCCATGTTTTATCCTGATCACCAGTTTTACACTGAAAATACAAATGATAAGCTTATTTAATTAAAGGTGTAGTGTCTTTTAAATTTGATTTTAAAAGACAAATTTAATGTGTAATGTCTTTTAAATTTGATTTTATTTGGATAAACTTGCCCATATACATAACAAAAGGCATCCACATCAATTATACAATTTCAAGTCATTATGACACTGCACTGTTAACAACTTAAGACAACAATAAAACTGAACAAAATTAATTCATTCCTAAGTCCAGTGCTTGATACAAAGAACACAGCTTTGTTTTTTGCTGCATGTTTTAACTGCACAGACATGATTAATCTTGTCCATGAAAACTCACTCTTCAGTATTAGATACAATTTCATAATATGTGACTATGATATGTTTAATTCTTTGTCTAGTATTGTTTATTTATAGCATACAAATTATGTTAACAAGGTTAATCAATAAAAAATGAGCTAAAAAAATACAATACAGGAGCTTGAACAAGAAAAAGCTGAAAACTTGAAACTTGAAAAAGCTTGAGCAAAAAGAGATTCTGAGTTCATATTCGTTTTCAGCATCAAAACACAGATTAAAATCATGTATTGCATGTTATGAAACAAAAATTCTGTTTGTCATTGTTATTATTATTTCAAAGTGAAGAGGAATGAAAACGTTTACATAAATGGACCAATTTTGAAAATTCAGGCAGAAAAATTTACTGACCAGCTGGGATACAAAGGGTTTGTTTGTAGTCAAGGTTGATGAAAACCAATTTAAAAATAGACACCTAATCGTTTTTGCAAAAATTAGTGGTGAAAAACTAGCATAAATAATTCTGATGTTAGCAAATGGTTGTGTGAAAAATTGCTACTGATAAATAAAGTTTTGAGTGGGAAAATGTATGTAATGCTAATGAAATGGCCTTATTTTAAAAAGCAATCTGGACAAAACATTTAAGTTTAAAGGAGAAAAATTTGTTGGCTGAACACATTCAAAAGTAAAACTGTTCTTCTGTGTTTGAATACGACCGGAATTGAAAAAAGAAAGCTGTTGGTCATTGGCAAATCAAGAAACCCTTGTTTTAAGAACCAAAAAACTTCCAGTTAAGTTCTTTGCTGATACAAAGGTGTGAATGACTTCTGCAATTCTTTAAGCTGAAATTTGTAATCGGTACCGCACACTAAGAAAAAAGAAAGAAAAATGTTTGTATTTATTGAGCACACCTGGTACCAAAAAACCTCACTTACATAAAAATTTTATGTTTACCTTTAAACGCTACTGCAAAGCTATAACCAATGGATGAAGGCATTATCCACTCTTTTAAAGTTCACTTCAAATGTTTACCGTCATTTGACTGCATAAAAGAAAAAGAATTTAATTTGAATGTTTTTGATGCATCAGATTAATCAACAGAGGATGGGATAAGGTAATCGCAGTTAAAATTCAGAATTGTTTAAAAACAAATCTGTCATGCTACAATTCCAACTAAAGAAGATTATGATCCAGAAGATTAACTACCATTTTCTGAGTGGATTCGGATCATTGACTCCGAAAATGTATTAAACAGATGTAATATGGATGATTATGTGCATGCTGAGATGTGACATGTGCAACGTGTTAGTAACCAACATTCCAGCTGATACAGAAATAATGAAGTGAAACACTGCCAAATCAGTGAAAATGAAGATAACATGATGACATAGAATCTGGTCATTTTTGCTGTACAGTTCAAGACAGCTTAGAATTGTTGCTTATGAAATTTTGTGAAATAAATATCCTCAGCAGTAAGTTTATAAAACAATTAAATAGTAAAACATAATCCCACTATATACTGAGCTCAATATATGCGTGCATGCATATCTTACCATTTTAAGAAAAAATTTGCCCCAAAATTCCCCTTTGGCAAAAATTGAAAAAGTTATATTTTCTGTTTATCACATATTTCATTACTAAAATTATTTATCAACCTAGGCATAGTAGTGGGGCAAGAAACCCCAAAATTGTGACTCAAAAATACTTTTGGGGTCAGTATTGTGAATGGGAGTTTCAATCAAAATTTACCAATATCAGTTTTTTAATTTTTCAAAATTTTCTTAGATTTATTTAAACTTGTAATAGTATTAAAAGTTTAAATTATAAATTTTGAGTAATAATATTACAATGATTTTTTTTTTAGTTTCTACCATTTAACATAATAAATTTAAATCATTTCTTGGACGTGGAAGAGCAGAAAATTATATTCAAGTTTTTAAAACCTTTTTTTTTGGTAATTTTACAATAAATCTTAATATCTTGACCCCACCAAAAACAAAAAAGCAATATGAAAAAAATAAATTTTTATCATGTATAATTATTTTTCCATAATATAAAAATAAATAACAAATTCCAGGCAGTATTAAAACTTTGTGGTTACATTTTTTAAAATAATATACACAAAAAATTATCAAAACAATTATTCGAGAAAAGAGCATGAAAAAGAAGAGAATAATCTATAATAATATGAATAATGAATTTTAGTGTAATGTACAATACAAACTATGTTCTACTGTATGCATAATAGAACATACAATCTTTGCAATTTTTTTAATTTTATTCTCTATTTTTACATATATAATAAAAGTTTTAATATCAGATTTTTATAATTGTCTATTGTTATGCCCTTTTTATAATGGTGAGATTTTTACAAAAACAGAAAAATGTTAATTAAAGAATAGTTCCTTGGAATAACCCCCATTGCAAAATTTTGTATGTACATGTAGACTTTAGACTGTAATGTTAGTCTGATCATACAAAGTAAACTTTGACAAAGGTCTGAAAGGATTTTACAGTGACAGCACAATGTTCTTTTTTTTTCTTTTTTTTTTTTTTTTATTCTGGATCTAGGTAAATTTGTTGCTTCAAACAGAAAGACATTTAGGATGTAGTCAAAATGTACAAGTATTTTTTAAGAATTAGACAAAGTATTGGCAGCATCTATATATATTACATTATTATTATTATTTGTTTAAATTTAACTATAGAATGTATATTTTTTTATTTCCTGTTAGTGTGTGACAATAATAATAGTAATTGGAACCTTTAACAATAGTAGCCATATTAATGGACTGACTGATTAGCATTTTTATTTGTTTTGTTACAGTTCTTATAATTGAATTAGAAGAGGTGGAGATATATTATCTTTTATCATGACTTCATTTGGAAGAGGTCGTGGAATTTTGGGAAACAGACAGACTGTTTCTGGACTTGTTCCTAATATTAAATGTTTTCCTGTTACTAAAAGAAATTCTTTAGAAAATACAGTGACATCATCACCTGCACCTGTAATTTTAGATAATTGTGAAACTTCTCCTAATTTACATCAGTTTGGTGAAAAGTTAACATCATTATCGGATAAAGACTCTCTCTTTAAATTAATTTCTGATATCATAAATGATTCAAATTGCACAGCAGATATAGTTGATAAAATGGTTCAGATCATTATTGATCGATCTATGTGGTTTCCAACACTTTGGAAGAAATATGCTAGTTTGTTAGAATTTTTATCCTCACATAAGTTTTTTGGAGAAACTATTAAAAAATGTACATTAACTGTTCTTCAGAAACTTTATGATGATCGTGATACATTAAGGGTTTCAAAAAAATATGGGGAAAGAACATTTCAAAATGCTGTCATCCTTACAGGTGAGATTTATTATAGGTTCAGGCCTGAAAAACTCGTAAGGTTTAAGTTTTTTGCAAAGCCTATGATAACATATTTAAAAATGCTTGTTAATTCATCTGATGAAAATGATATCTTAATCACTGCTCAGCAGATTTCTTGGAATGCTAGTCACATGAAGAGTGTAGATGAGAATACTATGAATGAACTTATCTTAGATATTCGTCATTTAATTATTTCAAATGCATTTTGTCGTACAGAAAAATGTAATTGTTTGCTTTTATTATGTATTGATCTTCTTAATCAACCTTTTGAGAATTTTTCAGAAAATATTAAAGAATTTTATCATAAGATACTTGGAGAAGAGATTTTGCAAACTGTAATCCCTCCACCATTAGATCTGAATGATGATGACCTTAAGCATTATAATATAATTCGTAAGTTTTTTGCTTAATTAATAAGAGTGCTTCAAATGTTAGAAGTACATGTCTAAAACCATTGTAGGTATTGTGTGCGTACCTTAAACTCATGCACTAAATTTGTAGTCATAAGAACTTTCTAGTAGTCGTATTTTTCTTTTTATCTGCATGTCCTGCTAAGCACAGAGGGAAAAACTGCTTACCAGTTGTATCTGAGAAAAATTAAGTTTTAAGTTTGTTTAGTTGCTATTTATATTTTGTAAGTTATAAATTATTTTTCTGTATTATGAAAATCCTAATAATTTTTTTTGTTTCTTTACGCCACTAGGTTATTTTCAGTTTGATGCATTTCTTGCCTATGGGGAAAGGTGCTGGGTTCAAAAGTTTTAATGTGATCTTTTATAATTCTACACTTGATTCATATTCATATACATCATCCTCATTCATCCTCTGAAGTAATACCTTACGGTAGTTCCAGAGGCTAAACAGAGAAAAAGAGATTTTTTATAATTGAGTGATGATTTTCATTGTGGTGAAGTTGCTCTTTTCTTCTGTGAAAAGACAGGAGTGATGACTGTTTTTTAAAAATATTCTGTAGTATTTTATCATTGCTCTTGGCATAATCAAAATTGGTAAAAAAGAACTTGTACTAATGCGCATGAATGCCCTTCTAATGTTTTTAAAAAATACTGATATACTCCTGATTTACAAGAATCACAGACTACTGTTTTACATTTAACTTCCACTTTATTGATGCACTTGAACAAAGGCTTTTTGATCGTATGGGGTAAGGTACGGTAATTTTTTTTTTGTTTATGCCTCTTTTCAGTTATTATCAGAACTCTTAAGCTTAGATGTTGTGAGGCATAGACTTATTAAATATTCATTCTGTGTCAATTTTTCTTTATTTCTTTTCTAACATTTGGGATATATAAATACTATTTCCTTTTTCTAGGATTTCTTGATTGAATACTGTTTGTAAGGGATCCCCAAACTGAATATTTGGTACTTCATGTTCAATTTCTTACCATGTCAGTAGAAATATTTTTTTAATTTTTTGTTAGAGAATCATTAAACTGTATTTAATCAAATAAATCAAGTTGAGAAGTATCAGTTCATTATTTTTGATATTGTAAACAAACCACAGAAGTTACATTTTTTCTTTTGAGTATTATTTACCATTTGTAGGAGTATTATTTGGGTTGTTTTTAATCATCTAAAACATTGTTTCTAAATGTTTCAGATGATGAAAACATGATAGAAGTAATAAAATAATACTTTAAAGAAGTAAAAGTAGGTATTATTTCATTAAACTTTATTTGAAACCTCCTAAGGTTTCAGATTGCATTTAATTTTCAATATTATTCACAATTTGTGATTTGTCTACCATCATCTAGAATATTATAAGTTAAATAGTACTCATCATTATAATTATTGTCCTGTGGTGAAACAACATGTAAATCACGAACACAGGTCTTTTTTTTTTTCTTTTTTTTTTAACCTCCAGAACCACTTAGGTATATCTTCTGAGGATAAGATGAATGAATTGTAGTTGAGCATATGTGAAAAATGCCATGCCTGACTGTGATTAGAACCCAGAATCTCCAAATGAAAGGCCGAAACGCTACCACTCATGCCACGGAGGCCGGCACCAACACAGGGTTAATGTAACTGCTCACTATGTATTTATATAATTTCAGAACTATTTGATATCCCAGCTATAAGAAAGGTTGAAATATTTTTTTAGTGTACCAGTAATGTTATCTGATTTTTTTATTATATTAATAAGATATCCCCCCCAAGAAGACATTATTGTACTATAATTGCAATTTAACACAAATAAAACAAATCAAATCAACAATTTAATTCATAGTTCAACCAGCTGATAAAATAAAATTAACCTCTTTATAAAAACAGATCCTGCTAAAACAAAACACTATTGATTCATAGGTTAGCACCAATAACATGCAGCCTAAATTTAGAGCCAAAATCCTGCAGTGTGAAAATACTAAGATGTAGTAGTTGTAACTGCTTGATAATAAGCAAAATAGCTGATGTGCCAAAAGTCCTAGTATCTGTCAGTTATATACTGTTTAGATTATTAAAAATTAGTACAGTAAATGTGGCTAGTAAAATAGAAATTTTTAACATTAAATTGTGTTTACAGGGAAAATAACTTAATAAATGAATATGATAAAGAATTTCCAGAAGTTGTCTCAATTTAGGCAAAAATGTTAGTTACACCTCATGCTTAGCAGGGCAGAATATTACTATTAGTTCATTTAACTTTGGAAGCGAGTTTTCTAACTTTATGGCAAAGCTCCAATACAGTTTGTTATTTATTGACATGTGCTTCATTTGATTGGTAAGTGATTTGAAATGTAGGTGGTCTGACTTTTATAATGCAAGTAGATCTTTTTTTTTTAATCTTAGTAAATGAATTAATTTAAAAAAATAAAAAACAGCTTATGGATACTATATGCATTTTAAACCACTTATTATATGTATGGTGTATGTTTAAACATTTAATTATAACATTTGAAAGATGCACTTCATAGCATTCAAATGCATATTTTTCTTAAAGATTTTAATGTTTTTTTTTTTTTTTTTTTAGATTATTCATTTCATTTAGCAGTTTGATTGTTTATTAAGTAGGTAAGAGTGTAGAATTTTGAAAGGATTGTAGATATAAATAAATTTTTATTATAATTTTACACTAAAAACTATAATGTATATATTAAGTAATTTGACAGCTCAGACATAGTTATTAATTAATATTAAAACAGTTTGTTGAAAACATTATGTGTGATATAAAGTGATTATGTAAATTCCTTTGGTTTTAAGGTATGTACGTATGTATTATACATTTTATTTTTTTTAAAGTAATATTAATGCACTATTTTAAAATCAAAGTTGCAGTTATTATTATATTTTCAATGTTGTGTATTTTTTATTGTTTTGCTAATTATCACAAGAATTTTATCTTGGTTACTTCAGATGATTCATTGTAATATCTTCTTTGTAGTATGTTAATTTTTTTTAAAATAGTTCATAGGAAAGAGTTAACATCACAAGATGCATGATAAGTATGTAATATTTTATAGAAAATTCATTCTGAAATTCTAAAGTACACATTTAATTCAAAAAAGTTAACCACTCATTTTGAGTATTTGTACCTATTGTTATAAAACCTTTTTAAATAATATATATGATTGGTTTTCAAAATTTTTGGAAGGAGGTGTACAAGTTTTATTAATCTAAATTTATTGAAATGCTTCTGAAAATATACAGGCCAGTGAATGACAATTTCTGTTACACAAACTAGACCTATATTTTCAACCATTTGTAAATGAACATCTCTGTAGACAAGAGTCATGTGAAATATATCTATTGGTTTTTAGACTAATTATATTATGATTTACGTTTATAACTTAAAATTGACATAAATTTAATTTTAATTTTTTAAATTTAACTTACAAATGTTACAATTTTTAATTGAATAATATTTATTAAAATAACAATAAAAGAAAACAAATTGACCTTGATCTCTTTAGTATATGATAATTAAAAGTTTTTTATCCATCAGTGCCAAGTAATCTATCAAATAAGAATAGTTCAGGTGCAGATTATTTGCCCTCTGGGTTCTGAGAAAAATTCAGGTTTTCTATCAAAAATTACAGTATTGTCTTCCAGAAAAAAATTTTATTGAAATATTGGGAGGCCCTCCAGAGAGGGTAGAAGTTTAAAAATGGTATCTTTAAATTAACATAAGATTATGTTTAATTTAGCTATTGTTTTTATTATTATTAATTTTTTTTATCTCAGGTTTTCCATATAAAATTAAAAGCGGTTGTCTTCCAGGGAAAACCTTGATTGAAATATTGGGGCCCTCCTGAAGAGGTAGAAGCATAAAAATAGGATATTTAATGCCAAAAATACATATAAAGACTACAAGCCCTTATGATTGTAAAGGTGCTGTGTCAAAGGCGCTTATGTGTAAAGGTGTGTGGATATTTAATGCTAAAAATACATATAAAAAGAGTACAAGCCCTTATGATTGTAAAGGTGCTGTGTCGATTCACAGAACTTTAGAAAGAGAGAGGTAGAGAGAAAAATACACACATTTGAATTGGTAGATTACTTTATTGGCCATCCACTTGTTAAAGAAAATTACAAAGTGGTATAATCAATGTACAGTTTAAAATGAGAGTTATTAAAACAACTTAAAAAAACTGTCCTGTTTATCAATTTTATTTTCAATTTAAAATTGTGAATGTAATGTTTTAAAAATCCCTACTTACAACAAACTAATTTATCCATTTCCAATTAACCATGAACCTTCAAATCATTGAAAATCCAGATATAATATTTTTTTTTATTTTAGTGATAAAAAACAGCAAGATTTAATGAAACCAACGTGTTAAAAACATCAAATCGAAAAAAATGTACATTATACGAGGGCCGTTTTTTTTTTGACCTCCGATAGGCTATAAATAAAAGACAAGTTCATATAAAACAATAATTTTAT
>JAAAKQ030111068.1:0-14064 GCA_010016005.3 Zanna intricata
TTCTAACATTCCACGCTCCGACTCGTAGAATGTTATTTTTTAATTTTCTGGTGACCCCTTCCTTAGTAGTCCCCACCGGGAGATCTGAACGGGGGACTAGTTTACCTCCGGAATTTTTTGCCAAGGAAGGCGCCTCCATCATTGGTTTTAAAAATGCAGAGCCACATTTTCTTGGAAAAAATACAACTGTAGTTTTCCATTGCTTTCAGCTGTGCAGTACTCAAAAGTTTGAGTGATGTTGCTATGGCCGTTTAAGTCTTTCTGACCTACGCCCTCAACAATTACTGAAAGAGCTGCTGCCTCCTTTCAGGAATTATTCCTTAGTCTGACTCTCAACAGGTACCTCGCCGACATGGTTGCACCTTTAGTCCAGCTACTCTGTATTACTGAGCACGCAAGCCCCCCCCCACCATCGGCAAAGTCTCATGATTCGTAGAGGGAGAACGGCTAGTAGAATCTGATATTACATTATTAACCACATGATAACATTAGATAACATATAACTGAAAATAACATTAGAAAAGTGTAAAGTCATGCGATTAAATTCCCTGCAAATATTATTACTTTTACTGTTTATCATAGATATACTCTAAACTTTATGAACGACTAGAATACTGTTCACTTCTACTACTCTTCGCTCATTACTAATTTTGTTTACTAATTTCGCCATCACCGCAACAGCATCGAACCCTGACTTGCAAAATTCAGCACTTTTACGCTTGCTATCATGACTATACCTCGTAATCGGCTACGAACACGGCCTCGTAGAACTACTAACTCCTGTCTCCTGGTCCCTGGTGGTTTTATATACTTCGGTCTGTTGAACCAGTAATATTAAATGAAAATACTATTATTTCAGGCACAATATTTTTAATAATCTGTCATAAGAAGATAAATTCTTTATCCTTCATCCCTTTAATTGTTGAAGCTTAATAATTTTTACCGTCTGTGCTTTTACGTTTTTCTCTAAATTCTTATTCCGTTCCAGTAACCCTTCCGGTTGAACAACAACTTTTGGTGTTTTCCTTGCCTTTATTAAAAATAACAGATGTTAAACGGACCTGTTAGTCTGAGAAAAGAATCCCTTTTAGCGCTTTGAGGATTCTTCTTTTCATCATTATTTTCTCTTTTTTTCTTTTTAAATCCGAAGAAATACGTTACCCCGGATCGTTTTACAAGTCCTGTTACAGTGTATTATACTAATATATATATATATATATATATAGGTAAGTAATCTGGAAACCGATTCTAGAGATTAAAAAAAGGAAAAAGTTCATACTCGTAAAAACATTTGTCTGAAAACGTTTTCAAAGTGTTACTTAAGTGTTGAGCAGATCTCAAATTTTTTTAGCGAATTTAACGAAATTCTGTACAGAACTAAACCTATTTATAAGACCTATTTTATTTTACCAAGACCTTCTAGAACTAAGACCTATTTCTTATCGAGTTACGGCTAGTGAATAATTTCACCCGGAAGTCAGTTTCCCCTCGGTGAACTGAGATTATATTGAAATTTTTAATGGGTTATATAAGAGATAAACTTGATATTTCTTATGTTTTTTTATCTGAAAAACGAATAAAAGATATCCCATAATTTTCATCATATCCAACATAAAACAAAAAACATCGGTAATTAAAAACTTTTTTAAATACAATGACTTCGTTAAATTACTAATAAATGCATAAATTTTATTATAAAATTTTTAAAGAATTTAATTCTGAGAAAATGGATTTGAATTCTAGATCGTGGATACCGGTGTTCTTTGGTGGTTGGGTTTCAATTAACTACACTTCCCAGGAGTGGTCGACCTGAGATTGTACAAGACATTCATACCTTCATTCACATTCATACATATCATCCAAATTCATCCTCTGAAGTAATACCCTTACGGTAGTTCCGGAGGCTAAACAGAAAAAAAGAAAGAATTCTGAGATTATTAATGTAATAATTAAGTGTATGAAAAAAACTCAACTTTTAGTAATAATAACAAAACGGAACAAAAAAGTAGTATGAATTTGTAAAAATTAAAGACAGCTGTTTTCAGTACAATAAATTTACACCTTTATATAATATATTGGTTTAGCAGTAATGCGACTAAAATTTATTTAAATTAGATATTGGTTTGAATAATAAAATTGGGATGTTCGGTTTACATGTTTATTTTCAAATAGTTTTGGATTTAACTTAAAATTATATTATATACTTAATAACGTTTAATTATTTAAATATTTAATTTAATAATGTATTATTAAATTTTTTTGTTTTATTTAATTATAATTATGAACTAGAAATATAATCTTTTTAAGTATAAATTTTACATTATACAAAATTAAAATTATACAAAAATAATTTTTCTTGGCTTTTGTATTGTTACGTAAATCTAATTTTGTTACTTCTAGTCAAACGGTTGCATTTATTTATTTATCACGCATGTATAGATTGAAAAACGGGTATATAGTTTCAAATTCAGGTCAGGCTTGTGATTTTTTTTGGAATAAAAAATTCAACTGATAAAAAAAACAAACAAAAAATAGAGTGAAACTAAATTGAGCATTAGTCGATACGGATAAATAAATAAATACTTCATTTAAAATTTATCCATGGCACACAACCTCAAGTTAGAATGACGTTGTTTCAGGATAAGAGATAATATTAAATTTTAATGTCAGATTAAACTGAAAAACTGTCCGTTTGAAAATCAAAAATTTAGTCGTACGTTAAACATTTATCGACTTAAAAAAACAATATTAGTAAATATCATTTTTTTGTCTCCACCTCAGGATGTTAGAACACTCCTCCAATCTGTGGCCCTCCATACCACAAGCCGGACACCTCCTAGAATTGGCGCATGCCGCTCGTAGGTGAACTTCCTGACCTCCGTTGAAGTACAGGCGAGAGAGCGGTCGGGGCCCTTGCACAATGATGACATATGGCCGACACCCCAGCTCTAAAACACCTGTTTTCAGGATCACGAATCCAGGCCTACAATGGACCATCCAATCTTCACCCGTTTCACCGTTAGTAGCCTGGCTGTACCATGGTTCATGATCACTGTCGCATTCTACGTCTTACCGAAGGCAGGACGCAGGGAAGAGACGCGGCATTCAACCAGGACCTGTTTCACAGCCGAAGTCATTTCCTTCTCAACTACACCTTCTTCGATGTCATGAATATGCACTATAGCGCGACGATTCCCTGGAGTCATGCTATAGTGCATATATATATATATATTATTATTATTTCATATAACCTAAACTCGTAACCTAACCTTGGAATTTTCCTTGGAGCGCAGATCCAATTTCAGGTCAGATGAGTCATCCCATATCTTCTAAAAGCTGCAACCTTATCTGTTTCCCTTACCTGTATGCAGGGCTTTCCTTCGCCGCCCTGTCACACTGATAAAATATCACCTATTGCCCGGTCCGCCACAGACTGCTTGACAGTCTTCAAAAAATCAGCGTACGAGTGGCCAGCGGCACGAACTACTAGTGTCACTTTCCGACGGGGTGGAGAGGCTTCCTATCGTAGCGTTATGTAGCTGTCTGCTGCCGACAAATGATTGATCTACCACCTAGACTCCAGCATCCAAACGACCGAAAAATCCATAATCAGGCATTCCGTGCCCTTTATGAACTCATCCTGCGGTAGGAAAAACACGGGTAGCGTATTGTTCTGAAGGAGCGAGGCTTCCTCACGGTGTTGGGAGTTATAAAAGATTGTGAAGAGTCTGCAAGCCGGTTTCAAGTTACATTGCCAACGGGATATGGAGCTATCCTCTAATAGATCACCCGCTACAGCCTCCGGATGTTTCCCTCGGCTACCGGCGGGCCCCAACGCCTAGTCGAAAACATGACAGATTTCTGCTCTGTCATGTTTTCATGAATTGTCAAATGTTTCAGCCGTGAATTTATTCAGATTAACACTTTACGTGGTAAACATTTAAGTTAATTTATGGTATTTTGTATTTTAGAGAGTGACCTTTTTTTTGTAGTAGTATTCTGATTTGTTTCCTATTTAGAAATAGAAGATTTCGGCTCAGTTCGAGTCACCTTGAACACTACACTTCTCGGCTAGGTCCAAAATATTGCAGCGACTACTTCTGTCAAATCCTGGGCAACTACGATCTTAGCCACAGCTAAGATCGTAGTTCCCTGAGGTAGTTTGCGTCGTTGCCTCCGCTGTCAGCAATAAGAGCTTGCCGCTCATTCCTGAAGCCTGGCCCTCTGACAACACGATATCCCAGGCCACCGTCTCTAACCGTCCCACTAAGGATACTACAAAGTCCAACGCATCCTTAATTGCCCGTTTAGTGTTCGGGCATGCTCTCACTTAATCACACAGATCACAAATCCTCTACCATAGTCCCTAAAAAAGTTTAGACTACGAGAAAACAACTAAACTGATATCTAGCAACAATATAAACACTCCGTAGCAACGATAGGTTATTATTAAAAAGTCATAAAAAGCAAAACAAACAGAAAATCCAATAAAATGAAACTAACAACTGGAGCTAATAAGGAATAAAACAAACAAGAACAAAACAATAAACAAATAACCAAAAACGTTGCAAACGATTAAAGCAAACGAAACTAACAACCACAGCAGCGGATCAGCTGAGCGAGACACGACCATACTCCACAGATCTCTAGATCAACTCAGTAAATATCATTAAATGTGAAATTTGTTTGTACTACTGGGCTAGCTTTCATCAGGTTATTTGTCAATTTTGACAATTTTCTGTTCATTGTTAATTCACTGCTATTGAACTTCCTACTTGTCATCATTTGCTTTAGGGAGATGTAATTAATGGTGTTTTCTCAGTGCGTAAATTGTCAACACCAGTTTGTTACAGTGATTACAGTTACATGTATAAACATGCTACACTTGTCAATGTAGAACTATACAACTATTATAACAAGCCTAATACGACAGGAATTAAGCGGCAGGAAATCAATGTTTGTTAATTAAGGAATAAACTACTTCACGATATATGACCATTCTTTTTATTAATTACTAGCAGACCCAATAATCCTACGCTATTGCTAGATTTGAATATGTTTGGTGGAATTTTTTTTTGGTGAATATATTGCTAGATTTTTTAGATTAGAATCCCCATCGCGGCTTCGCCTACGATGGTATGCTTATATCAAGTAATATTAAAAAATAATTATTTGATTAAATTTTTCATTTTATTTGATTAAAATAATCAAACAAATATTACAAAATTTTATTATTTTATTTTTAAATTTCAGAGGTTTTTTAAGAAGCATTATTTGTCCAATAAAAATGAAACAGTTTATATACATTCAAATATAAAAAAAAAATTGGTTTAGAAAAAAAACGAGGAAGGAACTCAATTGTTAATAACAACAACTATTTAGCAAAACATTATTTTACTTTGTTATTTTGTAATTGAAACAGCTTGTGTCGAGTAAAAATTTGTTATTTTTTAAAGTTTTTGTACGACCTAATTTATTAAATATTTTTTATCTTGAAAAAACATTTTCTTTTTGAAGAAAATAATTGTTTTAGAGAAGTTTAGAGTAGTAAATAGTTTTCAGTTTCTTTGTATAACAATTTTTTTCGGATTTGGCACAACAAAAATTGTTTTTAGAGGGATATCTTCACACTGAAGATTTATATTATTCACAAATTTTTTTTTATATCATTCTGTTTTTGTGATAAGAAGATAACACTTTTACTATGAAATTATTTTTTTTGTGATTAAATTTATGTAAGGCTGTATGTGAAAGGATCTGCCCTAATGGCAGAACACTATGAATGAATGCAATTATATGAAAAATTTTTGATTTTTACCCCCCAGTTAATTTTTAATGAAGCAACATTTTATTTAAACGGTAAAGTTTCATGTCACAATATTCGAATATGGGGAATTGAGAACCCATACGAAATTTTATAGCTGGGACGAGATTCACCAAAAGTTAATGGTTTTGTGAGGTTTCGTTTACAAAAATTTATGGCCCTTCCTCTAATGAAGGAAATATATATCAGGACATTCTTACCTTCAAGATGCTGCAAGACTAGCTTTTTCTACAACTAAAAGACTCCGAAGAATTCACGTTGAAGCAGATGGGGCCCCATCACATCGGTACAACCGAGTTCTTCGGTTTCTAATTGAAACAGTGCCTCGATGCTGGTTAAGGCGTACGGAGCCCAATACTTAGCATTATCATATTATACCTTCTGATTTTTTTTTTTGTTGGGATATGTGAAACAAAGTGTTTTATGATCTACCATTACTTACCGAGTTGGATGAGCTGAAAACCAGGATAACAGCTGCCAATATCTTCTGTAACAGAAGACTTTCTGCAACGTATAATGGTAGAATTCAACTATCGTCTTGACGCTATCCGTGCAGAAGATGACAGATGTAGAGAACATTTGCAGCTTAGTAAGTGAAATATCAAACATTATTGAGTAGTTCGTAATTTTCTTGTTATTCTAATACATTTTAATTATAAAATATATCTATTTGAAATCATGCTTTTGTTTTTGCTACGCTTTGTAAAATGATAAAATAATATGTTTTTCTTTCTTTTTTTTTTGTATTGCAAGTAACGAAATTTAATAAATCATGAAAACCTGCTTTTCATATTCTTTGTTGAAACGAAAGTGTTATAGAGGTATAAATAAGATAAAAATAATTTTCAAACAAATTGAAGAATTATCGATACATGCCAAAAACTATAAGCTCAAGATATAACCAGTTTTATATGAAGACAAGTTATATACGAAAATTCGAAAATGCCCTTGACCAGAAAATCCAGACGTTAATACTAACTATTCGAGTTTCTAACATGGTATATGAATTCTACACATTGATGTAAACGTAACAAATTTTAAACTAATAAATATTATTAAAAGGAAGTTATTAAAATACAAACATTTCATTTTTTCGGGCGTTGAAGATATAAAACATACAGTGTTCCTTTTAAATACAATTTAAACTCATTCCGGTTGGTTAGATGTAGAATATTCAAGCGTACTTAATACATAAAAAAAAATACTTAATACAAAAAACTATTTTTCCCGTGCCGAAACATAAAAATAAAATTACTAACCGATTAACTTTTAACCTAACGTTTAGCGGGTGGCATATAGCTGTGCACATTGGGTGCGAGAGAGATAGTTTGGATACGACGGATGGAACAGTTAGATAGTCATTCCTTTATAAAAACTTCTCGTATCGCTCCGCATACTTACGTATTATACTGTATATTGTCAGAGTTATTACAACTTATATCTTTTATTTATTTAAAAATACTAATTATAAATATTAGTAATAAATACTTTATTTATACGAACGACTACTGTAAATAATCTAAACATATCCTATGTACTTTATACATTTCAAAACAATAAAATGAGATCCTACTCATGAAAAATTTTACATATAACAGCATGAATCAGTTATTAACTTTATTTATAGGGCTATTAGTCATGACAAATTTTATATGCGAAATACTGAATGTCATGACATGATGATGTCATGAATTTAAAGTGTAATAGCATTTAGTGGGCGACGTATTGCTGCGCAAGAAGGGGGATAGCTAGCTTGCGGATAGCGGCTAGGTGGATTGCTGTGAATGGAACTAAACGAGATGTCTTCGTAAAGGAACCTAACTTTTCCACCCGTTCTATGAGTCTATCTCTTTCGGAAGCAATGTGCACAACTATATGCCGCCCGCTCTACACTTTATACAGTTCATTCTTGAGAGAGTATTCAGCATACTTGCGCAATAAATTCATTTTCATGTTTTGTTTAAACCATATAGTGAATGTATGGGCATAGTAAATGTGTTAAATTTGGTGTCTGTCGCGAGAGTTTAGTTTAAACCTGAATATTTAAAAAAATTAAATTACGGTATTCCGTGTCACCCGGAATACCGTTCATTTTGAACGGTATTCAAAACCGTTAAAAATGGTTTTGAACGTTCATTTTGGAGGACGTTCATTTTGTATCAAAACTTGGAGGTAAAATGCTTCACAGTTAGAGTAGAAAAATCGTTTGGAGGGTATATAATATGAAAAAAGAGGCGTTAACAAATATCCCAGCGATCCCACAAACAAAAGTTCGAGGTCGGACTGCCGAAACCATTGGCGTTTCGATCCGACTTGTTATTACGAAAATTAAAAATGAATTTGAAAAAAATTACTGTTTCCAATTCCGCTTCTACGTTCGGACAATCAAGTGTTTCTTAATACTTTTTCTCAGTCTTTCGTAACACCTAAAAAGCGCCCGGAAAAATCAAGGCGAATAACTGAACTGGACGATTTTGATAAATATGTTTTCGGAGATTGGTGTATAACTTTCACATAACAGAAAATCGTCATCCAGCAGCTGAGTTATTGCGGGCAGTATTAAAAGACCGGACTGACTTTAATGATAGTGAAAAAATTATTCGAATTGTATTAAAAGGTCTCGGTTTTAAATGGCGGACGACCCAAGATAATCGTTCTGTGATGGTGGAAAGTGATATACGGAAAAAAAAGATAAAGTGTTTGCAGGCCATAAAAGATACTAGAGAATCCAGACATGGCATTATTTACACAAACGAAATTTATGTCCTTAATAATAATGTTTCTGGCAAGTCCTGAGGAAACTGTTCAGTAAAAGTCCTTCGACAACCTATCACTAAGGGAGAGCGTTTTATCGTTATGCATGCCGAAGGAGAAAGAAGATTTGTTTCTAATGTTCTCCTATGTGGTAGGCTGGTCACAGTACAGGAGATTATTGAAACCAAATGAACATGAATAATTATATGAAATGGATCACTGAAAGGTCATCTAACCTTCCGAAAGAACCAAAAAGTGTTCTCGTAAATTGATAATGTCGCTTACAACAACGTTTTAAATGAGAAGGCACCGACATCTATCACCACCAAAAATTAAATGATATCCTGGCTTAAACAAAAAAGGAATAGGATTTTGTTAGAGCTTCCTTAAACCTCAATTATATGAAGTAATAAAGTTGAGCAAACAGAGATTCGCGCGCTACATTTGGATTACATGTTAGAAAAAGAAGGCTATAATGTATTATGTCTGCCTCCATATCATGGAGATTTAAATCCAATAATGATATGAAATGATATGAAATGATATGGGCAGAAGTAAAACAATACATTCGCAATCGAAATACGGAATTTAATATTTTTGAACGAGGGAAATATTGAATGACATCTGAGTTCCTCAAACGGGTGTCTGAGAAACAAACCAATTTATTGGACCAGAAGACTAAATGTGGTCACGTGATAGACATCGAAAATGAATATCAATTGCGAGAGTCTTTAACAAACAATGCTTTAGAATTATAATTGGATATACTGATAGTGATTAATGTACACGTCAAATAGTGACGAATCATTAAGTGATTTGAAGAAATCTGACAGTTATCTCATACATGCAAGGCAATTAGAGTAAAGTAACTGTAATAAGCTATTTATGTTAATAATTATAATTAATAATAATCATTAATAGATTGCAAAAATAGCAGTTGTGTTGTTTTGTTTAAATTAAAAAAAAAAAACATCAATTAAGTTAGTATAAGATATTTTCAGGATAGTGCGGTAATCCAGCTGTCAGCTCATGTGCACAGTAATACATCGTCCATTATAAAGTCTACTTTTCTGTTTGTTACAAGTTTAAAGTCATTATAAGTTTTATGCGTTGTACCGTGGACCCTTCTTACGTAATGGCTACAGTAACAACAGAGGTAACAACGGAAGTGCCAACCGCATTCTAGATGGGATTTGAGAATGCGAAAGGACCACGGGTTTCATAATTCTCAATTTCCACTTTACTTGTTTCAATAGAACAAACAAGGAATCTAAAATACTCTGATAAAATATAATACAGTCTTGTTTTCAAATTGTAATAGCAAATCTATTTATTATAAGTGAATCAACAGGTTTCCCAATTATAAATCATTGTAATTAAGTAAAAACTTTAAATTTACCTGTAAATCCAACCAGTACCTAATTTATTTTCGAAACCAATAGAATTAGTAGTGTTTAAGACTTATGAGTTGAAGCTTTTGAGATGTGGGTCTGGAGGAGGATTGAGAAGATAAAAACAGGTGGATAGAGTAAGTATCGTAGAAGTATAAAGAAGAATAAATGAAGATCGTACAGTATTGGCGACTGTCAGAAGGAAGAAAGGGCATATAATTATATATGTATCGGAAATATAACTAGGCGAAGGGAAATGGTAAATACAGTCCTTGAAAGCTCCGTAGAAGGTGAAAAGAGAAGAAGATGGAAGGGACTGATGCTAATAAATGACAGAAAGGGTAGTGAAGGATAGGTGAGACGAAGAAAAACATAGGACAGAGAAATATTGAGACAGCAGTGATGCCAACATACAGAACACTACATGATAATTAGGACTCATGAAAAAACTATTGTTCATTTCTTTTCCATTTCTTCATTCTTGATGTCAAAAACTCATGTCCATTTCTTCAAAAACGTTTTTATTGTTTATTTATTTATACAAATTGTTTAAAATTTATTTTTTTCTGTTGACTTTTTCGAGACTTATGTTTTATGTGAGTGTGTTTGTGAATACGCGAGACTTAAAGATTAGATTTAATGTAATTAATATACACTTATTTTTAAATTTCATTAAAGGTAGGCAGTTAGGTATATTTTATTGGATTACATTTTGAAATGTTAAAATAAATCCTTTTTTAAGTACATTCCAGCATTAAAGAGCTCGCTTGAAAACGTGAAATTGTATTAGAATATTTTTAGGTCAGAATAATGGACAAATGAGTACTTTTACTTTTAATAAAGTAAATCGGTTGTCTCAGTTTCGTGTAAACATAAAGATTATACAAGTACACTTGGCGATATCCTTTTTTTTTGTTGGAAAAACAGACAAAAAAATGTCATAGAATCTTGTTAATCGAGATATTCATTTAAAATTACTGTAGACTATGTTAATAATAATTTAATATTAGTAGTGCTGGCCTCCGTGGCGCGAGTGGTAACGTCTTGGCCTTCCATCCGGAGTTTCCCGGGTTCGAATCCCGGTCAGGCATGGCATCTTTCACACACGCTACAATTCATCCTCTGAAGATATACCTTAACGGTGGTTCCAGAGGTTAAAAAAAAAATTAATATTAGTGCGCCAGTAGGATAAAAAGAAAAAGTGGAAAACTAGTTAAATTTTTATACTTTTCAGTAATCTTATATTTTCATTTACTTGTAACTATTACAAACTAGCATTTTCGAAATATATGATTTAGTAAATTTACCACTTTTCATGATTTAGTTTTAATGTCTTATTGGCCGGACGACAACAGAATGGGTTTTGAATTTATGATTATTTTACAAGCATAATCGGTAAAAAAGTATTTCTTTTTTTTTTTCAAAATGGTTACGTGTGTACGTTCTTTCGAATAACAAAATTATTTAATTTTTTTTTTTTTTAGTCGGTATATGTAGGAGCTCAATGTAGTGATGCGGTTTACTGATCGATTGTGATGCGGTATCAACACCGTTCAGTATTCCGATCTGCCAACTTAATTACTAAATGTAATTGTATCATCGTAATCTACCGTGCTTGATTTATTCAACGATTTAAAATGTTATTACACTTGAAATAAAGCTAAAAATTAAGACTGGCTCTCAGCTTTAAGCTTTGCTGTTAGTAGAGTAATATTGAAACCTAAAAAAATTTACATCCACAAAAAAATCATAAAAGTTTATTAAGAACTTTGTTTAAAAGTTGATTCCGATCGATCTTGAGGATATTCTATTTTAAGCCAACATCTTAGTATTAGTTAATCCTAGTATTAATTAAATTATTTCTTTATTAAATGTAATTTCTTCTTTCTCGGTTAGATAATGCATCCTCTATTATGTTGATGCTTTATATTTATACGATATAAAAAAATTATATAAACGAAATCATAAATGTGTGTGTGCACGCTCGCTTGGCTTTTGGTAAAGATACTGATGAAATTTTAAAAAAATAATATTAATTTTTATTTTAACAGAATTCAAAATATTTTAGGTCGTAATAATTTTCTCCTATCTCTTATAGATGGTGGTCTGGTGGTCTTAACTGGACCACCAGTTAAGATAAGAAATGAATGTTATAAGAAAGGTTATAACAAATACGATTCCGTATTAGATTATTTTTTTATCTTTGACCATCTGAAAGTATTATTTAAAAGGATGTCGGATAACTTACACGGGATTAAAAAACACCCTTTATACTACATTGGTTTGGTTAATGACGAAAAAAAAATGAATAATTTCATTCTTAATTCATATTGATAATCATGTTTATAATTATCAAACCAAGTCACTTGCAAATTTTATAATGTTTCCATATATTTATAAATTATGTTTAAAATTTATGTGGCCGGAAAATAAATTACTTGTCGTGAATACCATTTGGTTGAACATTTAAAAACGAAAAGTTTTTCCGAGAAATTTCACGTACTCACTTGTTTTTAAATGTATTGCTACGACAGGAAAATAATAATAATGAAGAAAAAAAATTTGCTTGAAGAAAATTTGGATACCCAGACAAGCTGTAAATATTTATTTCTTTGTTTCGGCTGTTTTTATATATTTGGATACTTCAGTTAATTTAATATGCTTGTATATCTTATAAGGATACAATTTATTATTTTTTGTAGGGCTTATTTTGTATGTATGCACATACATACAAAGCTCTTTTTTATTTCAAAATAGCAATTTACGTAGTCTAATGTAATAGTCACCTGCGCGTGTTGATAAAGCATGACTATTTCCAATTATACGTTGTATAATAAGGTCATTTGTTTGCTTGTTTTTATAACTGTGCATGTTATGATCTAAATGAGTCTTTTGCCAATATTTTCATAGGGAATTGTGGAATGTTTCAGCCGTGAATTTATTCAGATTAACACTTTACGTGATAAACATTTAAGTTAATTTATGGTATTTTGTATTTTAGAGTGACCTTTTTTGTAGTAGTATTCTGATTCCTTTCCTGATTAGAAGTAGCCTTGTGGTTCTCTCAAGTGAATTTTATAAAAGAAAACCTCAGTTATAGCTATTATTTCATTTATTTAAATTCTGTTACTTATACATGGAAAGTACAATATTTAATAAAAAAAAAAGCTGACAACACAGTTGTAGGACTTTCCCGTCTCGCGGCTTTTTTTCTGATGCACGGCTTACCCAAATACACACACACACAACTTAACTTAAAAATTTGTAATTTTATTTAAATATAATATTTAAAAAAATTTAATTCAATGATTCTAATTAAAGCGCGCGCGCGTACCATATTTCATTCGTACGGGTATGACGGTACTAGCGGCCACTTTAAATATTATTCATTTATTTAATTCTTACATTCACCTGTGACGTCACAATATAGCACACGATACAACAACTCTACATCAGTGCTACATTAGCGCTCCTTGTAGTGACAGAGGATATTATTGACGCAATATGCCCACTTATCCACTAGTTTATTTAGAGCATTTTTTGGGGTGGGGGTTTGATTTTTCAAAATATTTTTGCAACTATTATTTTCTAATTGTTAACAAATGTGCATAAGAAAAATAAGACCTTAATTAAGCGAAATCTTGAGATACTGAGGATGTCCTTGCGGTTCAGCCTCATCGCCCGCTTGACCTTTTAAATTGTATATATATATATATATATATATAGAAGTAATCCGAGTTCAGTCAAAATCTGGGGAGTAGTTCTGGATATATAAGATGATTTAGAGGGCGTCACCAAACACACACACACGCGCGCGCGTACGTACGAACATTCGAAAAATTTCTATCCGGTTTATAGGTATATTAAAACATCAATATCGGGTGAAACCCGCATATGCCCAGATTTGACTGATTACAATACTTTTTCTTCTACAGCAATAGCTCTCTGCTACATCCCAACCCCCGTAGGGGAAGACACCTACCAAGTGACAATTCCGGCCGCCACACCACGCCTCCCGTTCGTAGCCCAGAAGGGCTTTACCGGGAGTCGTCTGAAAGACCTTCGTACTGATTACATATCTCAGTCATCAGCCAG
>JAAAKQ030111079.1:0-32446 GCA_010016005.3 Zanna intricata
GCGAGCGCTCCGTCAACCACACACAAAACAGGGAACACTCCCAGACGCACGCACACAGACAACGCCAACCATACAATAATTGTAAAAACTATTAATTAAAAAAATCTGATGTAGACACTACATGACTTCCTTGTAGGGAAAATACAAAAATAATAGCATTCAAAATTACAATTTTCAATTAATATTAAATAATCAGATGTTTCACAAAATCTATACGCGCATGTTCCTACTGCATTACAAACACATATTTTTAAAAATTTATAAAATTTTATTTCATTAATAACTTGTGATTTTTTCATATATATTTTTTCTATTGTTATTGAATTATTATTTACTATAAAAACTTTTTTATGATCACGGGTTAATAATTATCAATAAATCAATATATTTAAATAGTTAAAAAAATAAATACAGAAAAACAAGAAAAGGAGATGAAGTCTGATTCGAACCGATCTGCCTTCTCTTGTATGATCCAAATATTTCATTAATTAAAATTGTATTTCGTTATAATTCTGGAACCAATGAAAATAAGTACCACTTATGAAATATCGTTGAAAAGCTCTCGATTAGGATTTATTACTGCAGTTAAGAAAAAGTTCAAAGTCCAAATAAATTTGGATTTTGAGCTAAATTTGGGATTTTGGGCGAGCGAGCACAACCAAATTTTTTTGTTGTTAAAAATATCACATCATAGTTAAAATGCTTTTAATGTAGAATAATATTTCCTTTCTATTAAAAACAGCGGTTGCTTTACTTTTTGTTAAAATTTTATATTCCAGACAAGAAAATAAAATTGTATGATTTCGCTTTGAAAAGGTTTCAAACTGATCTTCTAGGTTCTATAAAAATGTGACTCTTACTTCTCTCAGAATATAAAGTAGTACGATGGCACCTACCGAGTATTGATACTCAAAGTATTCAAAGGCATTCAAAGGTAAAGGAAGAGAACCGCTATGAAAAGGTTTTTAAGTAATCTTCTACGTTCTATAAAAATATGACTCTTATTTCTCTCAGAATCTATAGAGTAATATGATGGCATCTACCGCGTATTGACACTCAAAGCATTCAAAGGTAAAGGAAAAAACAAGCGTAATTTTTTTAACTTATATCTTAACAAAATATTATTATTATTTTTTTTTTAATGTGGTATTCATTTTCTTGTATGTTTTTAAAAAAATCGTTATAAGCTTATTTTTAAAAATTGTTTTAGATTGTTATAATTTTATTTTTGGCAGTTTTAGTTCAGTCGATTGCATTAAAAAAAGGAATTGGCACAATTAGATATTACAACACTGCTAAATCTAAAATTTCAACATTCAACTGCTAATCGTTTTTTAGTTATGCGAGATACATATGTACGTACGTATCTCGCATAACCAGACGTCAGGCCCAAACTAGTCAAAATAAATATTTCCGTTGAAATCTGAAAACCGAAATTTTTCGCGATTACTATACTTCCTTGTATGAAGTACAAGGAAAAAATGAACTATAAAAAAATATAAACTGTATCATACTTAAAAAAATTATAACAATTATTATTACTACATTTATAATTGATTTTATTTCTTCACAAATAATTCTTCGTAATCAATGGTGGTTTATAAATGATTTTCCGCTCTCCGTTTCCAGTTAGGTTCTAATTGTTTTTATAAAATAATTTATCTTTAGTAGTATATTATTGTACTAGGATTTTACAGAAAAAATAAATAAAATAGAAGTAGTACAATATAAACTGTGGAACCTATAGCTATAGCAAGAGCCGCAGTTTAATAACGGGATTAGCTGAATTACCAAAATTCAGCACATAACTTTTGTTAAAAAAATAATAGAACCCGATTGAATAAACTGTAATGCATTTCTGAACATTTTTAGATATTAATGATTTACCATCAAAGCATTATTGACGATTCTGTTGTACCAAGAATTATAATTTTGTTTAACGAGACTACACACTAATGTACCATATTTCTGTTTAAATAAAAAAAAACCTCATCCAACGTTTAAGATGAAGATTTCACTTTAAAAAAAAATCCTAAATAATGAACTACTATTAGAAAGGGAAGATTTAAGAAATATTTTAGTATCAGGTGTTGGACAGGAAACCGTCAGTTGCACTCGATATCCGGTGGAGAGACTGTACAGTGCCGCTATTGATCTGTTGCGTTGCATACAGTCCGGGTTCACCCCAAATCAAACACACACAAACAAAAATACAGGCACATACATATAAATACACATACACAGTCGTCTCATACGAACACACGCACTCATATACTCTGTCTTCATACTCTTCCTCTCTTTATCAAATTGTGTATATTGGTTATTCCATCCTTTCTATATTTCGCACAATCGCATGGAAAGTTTAGCGAATAACGTGCGTGTATTTCATACACGCTTGTGCGTACTCTTATTTCTTTATAAAGCTATTCGTTTGTGCGTGTTTTACGTTTACAACTATGTATAAACAGTTATTCTCCATTATGTCATGAATCTATTTTATTTATCTTCATTTCATTCTCAGGAGAATCATGTCGTCCTATAAATTCTTAAATGTCTTTCTCGTTTGCTTATAGGATTAATTGTATAATGTACAGGAGTACGCGCTCGTATATTCTATGTAAGATGTATATGAGCGTGCACAGAGGAAAATTTTCTATCTGCACATACGAGAATTTTTAAGAAATCATGCGCATTTTAACAATACTATATTACTAAATCTGCAATTTTTGGTTTAAAATTAATACGTACAAATAAATAAAAACCTGTAATAATTGAATTACACAAAATTAACATCAAACTTTAAAAAATTATTAAAAATAAAAAAATCTTTACAACTTGTAATTTTATAAAAATTACTTAAACGTAAGCAAATTGTGGCAAAGTTAAAATGAATATTAACTGATGGCTAAAGTAAACTCAATAATTATTATTTAGTCTATTCATAAACATTTATAAATAATATGAATAAATTTTTGAAATTAATATTATTTGTGCTTCTTCAAAAATTACTTTAAAATCATAAAACATAGTGTATTGTTTGCCCCTTCCTAACTCATAGAAGTTTGATCTTTGCGGCAAGCAGATATTTAGTCTTTGGGTGCAAAAATAATAAGACTGCTTGATATGTCATACAAAAAAAAATGTTAAAACTGGATTGCACCTAAACATTAGTGTTTTAATATTCTATGCTACAATAGAAATATTTTAAGACTAGTCACGAAGGAAAAAGATTGCCTTAATAAGTTATATCTCATGAAATTCTATGAAGTGATGCGTAACTGTGCTTCCGGAGGCTAAACAGAAAAGAAAGGTTTTTACGAGTAACCCACTCGGATCGGTCTAGTGGTGAACTCGTCATCGCAGATTAGCTGATTTCGAAACCGACAGTTCTAAGGTTCAAATCCTAGTAAAGGCAGTTACTTTTATACAGATTTTAATAATAGATCGTGGAAACCGGAGTTCTTTGGTGACTGCGTTTCAATCAACCATACATATCAGGAATGGTCGACCCGAAACTGTACTACTTTTCATTTATATTCATACATATCATCCTCATGCATCGTCTGAGGTAATACTTTACTGGGCTTCCACAGGCTAAACAGAAAACAAAAATGGTACTTTAACTGAGAAAAAGAAAGTTTAACTGGGAATAGAGGAGAACGTAAAAGGGTATGATCCAAAAATACCTGCTAATAATAAAACTACGTTTTAAGTTTATGGATTTCTAAAATATTCTGATTGTTTTAATTAAATATTATTGTTTTAAAGACTAATTGTATTTATTATTTTGTAATTCATCATTTACTTCAAATAAGATTATAAAACTCATATAACCAAAAAATACGCTTTTCCAAAATTTAGTTTAGTTTACTCAAAAGGTAATTAGAAAATTTTATATTTAATCATTGTTCTGCTCATTCTATAATCACGTAAGTTAAGAGACGTGGTATCATCTCCGCCTTACATCCGTAAGGTTTAGGGTTCAAATCCCGGTCTGGTTTGGCATTTTTCATAAGTTAAAAGATCACTTGTAGAAACTTAACCGCTAAAATTAAATAAATAAATAAAAGTAACGGAAACAATACTCGTTTAAAGAGAAAAATTCATAAATTTTTAAAAACTTACTAGAGGTCCCTTACTTCTCTGCGGCGTTATTATTATAAAGTAATATTATATATTTAAACAAATATGGTAATAATCTATTCCATTTACAGCATCTCTCACGCCTAACCCCCTTGTTTTTCTCTTTCCTTACCTACCACAGGTAAAATACGTGCTCAAACCCTATTTCCAGTCTGTCCAGATGTTCTTCTGGACAGATCAAGCTGATTTTTTCTATTCTGTCCGGAATAGCTAGCGGATATGTGATCAAACATCGACGGACCTTCTAAGTGATCTTTCTCTGCGTAATAACCTCGGGAAGTTCCTTAATTAAGGTATAAATGAGGATATTTTTGAGCTTCTATAACGCTTGATGACGTATTTGTGGGACATTTCGAACAGAATACAAAAAAAGATCAGCCCGATCCGTCCAGTAGAACGCCAAAACGTACTGGAAATAGGTTTCAGCTCAACTTTTTTAATATATTAGATATATTTTGTATTTAATAAATTTTATTACAGTGAATTAATATACTTGAGTGCAGGGTTTATACTTAAGTGTTCGAACTTAAGTCTTAGAAGTCTAGTAATTTAACTGGACTTCTAAGAATAAATGTTGAGCGCAAGAGCAAAAAAAGTAAATTTATTATCGCCTGCATCTTTATTATTGAAGTAATATTAACGGTAAAATGTCTTTTAATTGAATTTAGGATCAGAAAAATTCTACTTGAGACTCTTTACCAAACCATATCTGAGCAAAATATGTATAAAACGGGAGAAGGACATATATTTTACACAGTAAGCATCTAAACCTCAAGCTGAACATTTATCAGCGGCCATTTGAAAAGAAATTCCCGAGTTTGGTCCTCACATCATTTATTTATAATACCCAACTGAAAAGGAAAGAAACAAGTGAGAAATAAGGGAAAACAGCGAATAGTGGTAAAAAGAGAATATATCAACATAATCTACGTAAAACTTCATCCCAGGGTGATTAAAGCTCTTTTGGGTCATTCCTACCCACAATCCATCGAGAACTGCCTAGGTTAACTGAGTTCAAAACAGCAGATAACTGGTCAACGACTTTCCACGCTGAATAGTAAAAAATTAATTCCCCAACAAATTACTTTTTCTATCAAAAAACTAAGACATCTGAAAATAGCCTTGAATTTTCTTATTTAAAAATCCTCTATTAGAATTTTGGGATATATGGAGTATTTAACTGAAATAAAACCGGTCCACTAGATTTCCTATTCCATACTGATCCCGATAGTGACGTTTACTTTTCAACTACATTGATTACCATTTTCTAAAAATAAAAATCTATTATTATTATTGTTCCTTTTTTAATATTTTTATTTATAATTGCACCAACAATTAAAATCATAAGCGACTTATCAGTGTAATGTAACTGTACCGGTAAATTTTTTTGTTAACAAACTCAGGTCGACTATTCGCACTAAGACGTGTGATTAATTAAAAACCCAATCACCAAAGAACACCGGTATCCACGTTCTAGTATTAAAATCCGAAATAATTATATTGTCATATCATTTTAGAGAAACAAGTAAAAAATTTGAAAATAAATTTTCTTTTTTATGCGTTTCTATAAAAATACTGTTTTATAAAAAAAAAAATACCCCACTGTTTAGAAATATATAATTTTGTAAAGAATATATTCAAATAGAATAAAATGGCATAAATTACTACATTGCAGAAATAAATATCTTTATTAAATGCTCACTAACAAGTTTTTTTTTAATTTTATTTTATTAAGACTCTTCTGATCGTTATTTTTTTTTAAATTTAATTCTAGATTTGTTCAAATGTTCATGCGTATTAAGCTAAATGTTATTTAGGAGTATTGTTCAATTATGAACTGTAATTTGTTCTTGGTAAACAAAATACAATTAAATTAATTGTTTTCTGATCCTGTGCTTTTCCAGTTGTTTTGTCTAGTTATCAATTACGTAAAAAAAAGGAACTAATTTGTAATATTTTAAAAATAAATTGTTTCTTTATATATAGAGTGTTTTACTTTCTTTTTTCTTTGAAATGGAAAGGGGGTTTTGTTTGCGTTAGGAAATCTTGTCTTTTTTTTTAATTTTCCATTACTTTATTTTTTCATACTAAAACGTTTTTAATTCAAAATTTTTCTCCTGATATTAGTGTGTGTGTGTGTTTTTGTTGCCTAGCGCGCGCGCGTGTACTGAATCCCACAGAAAGAAATCCTTTATTATTTATTGAGTTCTACTCTTCTTAGAATCAAGTTAGATATTTTATAACTTATTGAAGTAAAAACTAATAAATAACTAACAGATTATCTGTCTTATCGATATAAATCAGGATACATTAAAAAAGTTATTTTATTATTATTTTCTAATGTAAGAGATGAGAGATTAGGGAGTTTATTTACATCAATTGCCAACAAACTTAATTCTAAATAGTGATAAATAGAGTAAACTAATAGGTATAATTACGAGTATGTCCCTTCTTTTTTTTTTATTACAGTTAACTAAAGGAAAATATTCTGTGTTCTTTTTCATCCGAAAGAGAAGATTATAACAAAGAGAAAAATTCAAAAGTAATCTCATACGTACACATTATAAAAACCTTTACTTTTCGTCATCGGAAACAAGCGAAAACCAATTGAAAAAAACGAAAAAAAAAATTATAAGAAATGAAAAAGAAAAATCAATTTTTTACAACAAAAAAAAATGAATTTTTTTTTGTAATGTGAGTCACAAGTCGCTCTTGAAAACAGCTTAACTACTTAAAGAAAAAAATTTAGACTCAGACTTATTAGACGAAGTATAGATTAAAGTAATTTCAGGTTCGTTATCTTCTTTACTGTATCAAACATGATGTTTCGCATCAATGTATCAAGCTTATCAAACTCCAGATATTAAAGCTTATATTATTAAATTAGGTGATTTTTAGCCCTGCAGTGTGCACTTCCACTGTACAAAAACTGTTTATATAGTGAACATCATTAATTTCAGAGAACGTAACTGCGATAGTACAATTTATACTTCAGAAAGTCTTGGACCTTCTATTGAAATATCATTTTAATGCTCCTTTATCTTTAATAAAATGAATATTTTATGTTCATTTTTTTTTGTTGTAAAAAATTGATTTTTCTTTTTCATTTCTTATAATTTTTTTTTTCGTTTTTTTCAATTGGTTTTCGCTTGTTTCCGATGACGAAAAGTAAAGGTTTTTATAATGTGTACGTATGAGATTACTTTTGAATTTTTCTCTTTGTTATAATCTTCTCTTTCGGATGAAAAAGAACACAGAATATTTTCCTTTAGTTAACTGTAATAAAAAAAAAAGAAGGGACATACTCGTAATTATACCTATTAGTTTACTCTATTTATCACTATTTAGAATTAAGTTGAGATTAATAAATAAGTTAGGCTAGAATACCGCAATTCAATACATCCATATTAACCATATTAGATAAGGTATTTAATAATCTATTCAGAATATCTATTCAGAGGGAAAATAAATGTTAGCAGAAAGAATGATAGTAGATGATAAGTCCATGAATGATTGTACAAAAAAAGGAAAAATTATACAAGTTAAAAAAAAAATACAGATAATAAACAACAAAACAGTGAAAAATAAATAAAAACAAGAATATTAATTGCTAAAGAAGCGTGTAACGGAAAGTAACAGGTATAATAACATAAAGTTAGCCGGCCTCTGTGTGCGAGTAATAGCGTCTCGGGCTTTAATTCTGAAGTCCCGTGTTTGAATCCCGGACAGGTATGGCTTTTTCACACGTTAAAAAATTGCTACTTTATCTTATCCTCTGAAGCAATAACTAACGTTAATCCAGGAGTGTATTTTTTTTATGTGTAAAAAGGTATTAAAGAAAATCAAAATGTTTAAATAAAACGTGGCATTCTAGAAAATATAATTTTTGTAGGCTAGGAAGCAAGGAAAAAAGTAAAAAGAAAAAGACGATTTAATTTTATAAAAGAATTTTTGACAATTTTAAATAATTTTGGATTTTTGTAAATGCTTTGTTTCGTGCCCCCCAACAAATATAAAAAAATTTAAAATTTATTTTTGTCATTCCATATATTTGGCCGTGGTCTGCCATATTACAGAATTCTACAAAACTGAATAAGTTCATAACTATATATGTATATATATATAATTTATTTATAAATAAATAAATATTGCGATGTACGTGTAGCGTTCTAATATTTTTGTATAGTTTTATGATAAAATTTAGTATTATTATACTTAAGCTATAATAAAAAGTATAATAATATTAGTAGTGTTTATCAACAAATTTCATGACAGGCTGATATATGTTTACTCTCTCACCCGCACAAAGATGCGCTGGAAAGAGAGATTATGTACCTAATTACAACATGGCACGGACATGGCGAAACTAATGTGAATTCCACTTGTATTAATAATTCCAGTAGCGTACGGGTAATATTACAACTGACAGTCACGGCGGCCTGCGGGCTTAACCTAGGATATGTTGATTATTTAAACAGAAAAAGTCCAGTTTTGCATGTGTAATTATGTATGGCATTACGGGTTGAAGGATTAACACGATTTTGCTATCCTACCTAACCAATCAATGGCTGGGATTATACATCGTCAATTTATCATTTCATGTGTTCTCGGTTTTAAATCTAATGTCTCTATGATTGATTGAATGAAATGAACAAACCAACGAATGAATATTTTCTGTTGTATCCGACTCTAAAATAAAGGTTACCGCATATTTTATATTCATATAAACATAAACGATACTGGGAACACCTATAACTGTATCGCTCTGTATAACTGTATAACTGCTATCGCTGGCAAACCGCATTTTTATTTCAGCTTAGCGAGATTTTTGTTTTGAGAGGGATTCTTTTCTGATTTTATATTATTTTTATATCAATTACAAAAATATCATACTCACTGACAACACTTTTTCTAGTCAATTTCAATTTATTTAATCCTTCGCACTTTTGTTACATGTAATATTTTTATCCCAGGAAAATAACTTTTCTCAGTATTATTCAACGAACATAATTTACGAATATTCCATTTTTAATTTATCATAAATTATATATAACGATTTAAACTATATCTTTACGAATCGAAATTATTTTAATTTTAATTTATAATGTTAGATTTATTATTGATTGGATGCATCCACATAATACTTATTTTTTACTTACATAGACAAAAGTTTTTCAATTTAGTATATATCAATTTAAAAATAAATTAATTATCATAATATGTTGATATAAAATTAAATAATTATAATCATTTAAATAGATATAAAAAACCAAAGGTTCTATTCTCATTTTTATTATCTTAAATTAGGTTAGATCATCTGTGGTTTTTATCTTTTTAATCCAAAATTTAGAGAAATTATACAAATTTAATAGAAAAACCAATTAAAAAAAAAAATAAAATTTATATCGAATTGTATTGTATTGAATTAAAAAGTACTGTACTAGAAGGTCCAACTTTACACGATAAGCACTTGAGTTTCAAGTTGGAATTTTTGTACAGTAAAGTATCTCAATTAAACCCTACAAATATCCATGAAAGAATAACTCATATTCAAAGATTTTCCCACATCATATAGATAAAACGAATGCCTAACAAAACCCCACGGTAAACCATTGATGAGAAAAGGATGAAGGGAAAGGGTAAATGGTGATAAAGGGAAGATTCACTCAAAGAATGAATGAAAAACGAAACAAATAACTCTACCCAAATGAGTATCTCAGGCACTCTTCAGAAATTAGGCATCCTTCTCACATACAGCCCTCAGGAGACATATTATCTTTACTCAAGAACTGATACACGATTTTATAAAACCCAGCTTAAATTTATACGAGAAAATTTCTTTTCCTCCAGATTTAAATGTCACCATTGATAAGATTAATATTCCCTTAATGAAAAC
Organism: Zanna intricata; assembly: GCA_010016005.3. Classification (NCBI taxonomy): domain Eukaryota; kingdom Metazoa; phylum Arthropoda; class Insecta; order Hemiptera; family Fulgoridae; genus Zanna; species Zanna intricata. The sequence continues at coordinate 10,040 of JAAAKQ030111079.1, forward strand.
TTTCGTTCAACTAAGATTTTTATGATATCCAATGAAATCTCCAGCGAGAGATATGGCATTCAGCTAGATCCAACTTGAGGGTCTTGGATATAAAAGTCATGATCATGGTAACAGAGAAAAATCAAATAACAGTATCTGACGTCATCGTTTTATAATTTTTGTTAGAAAATTGTTCACTCACATACTTTATTTGATGTAGGCTCTACAGAGCTTAAATCAACAGATACTGATGTGTCTTCTTTAATAAAAATAAAGTTACTTAATCTTATAATGTATTTTATTTTTGCAATTTATTATTTCGTTCTAATATTTAGTTGGTTTATTCAGTTTATTTCTTTAATTGAAAAAAAAAAAAACGATAAATTTAAATAACACGTAACAAATATACTGGTCCATTTTACTATACATGTAGGTTGGATAAATCAAAGGAAAATTCTTGATTCTGACCTATGGTAGTTTTATAATTAAAAAGAAAATTGTTTAATAAATTCGGGCTAAATACTAAAATAGCCCCCTCTCTGTCCAAATTTATTTTATTAAGAAGTGTTCATAAAAATTCATCCCCAGCTTCTGAATACTAAGATCAGAAATTAACTAGAATTCGGAAATAAAGGTACAATGATGTATCTGAAAAGTCTTAGATTCCGATAAATCGTTAGAAATTACAAATTGAAAGGAAATTTGCGATTTGTTAACAAAAATATAAATAATTTTAAAAAGTAAAATTAAAATCCTTAATTGTCAAAACTAAAAACTTAAACAATGATGAATATATTAGAATTAAACATTTTTAAAAAGCGTAATAAACAATAATATAATTATCCATTCAGTCATACGAATTGATTAAGTCATTCTTTAAAATGGTATTCCAGAAATCTTCTTAGTTTATTACCCCCCCCCCCCCAAATAGCTACAGTCATTGTTCGTGTAATAAATGAATTTGCTACATCTCCGAATTTCCAGATCAGGATATACTTTTTATCAGAATCTAACAAAGGAATGGTAATCTAAGACGATTCCGAAGAGCAGTCAAGAGTTAACATATAATTGATTTGGCCAGTCTTCTAACTAGTCCTGAAACGGAAGGTTAGCGTATAATCTTCTACATCAATTGTAGTCGTCTCCGATACAAATAGGTGAACAAAAAGAGTTTATTTCAATTAAACACTTATTCGTTAAATAAGGAATTGTAAACTCTGAATTGATTAATTTTTTTTTTGTTTGTTTTGTTTAACCTCCGGAACCACAATTAAGTATTACATCAGAGGATGAAAATGAATGAATTGTAGCGTATGTGAAAAATGCCATGCCTGATCGGGATTCGAACCCGGGACTTCCGGATGAAAGACCGAGACGCTACCACTGAATTGATTAATTACAACACTGAATCCTAACTCGTAAATAAATTCAATATTTATTATCCTAAGTTTGGTCTAAGTTCAGAGATTTAATGTAAAATTTATTCATATTAAGAACTATGTATTAGTAACTTCTATTCAACATACTTCATAGAATAGAACAGCTTTTATTCAACATAAATGAATTGTATGAAGTAGCAACGTTGTTTTATAATTTTTAAAAAATCCCATATTATTTTAAGAATATAATAAGTTAAAATATTTTTACTATAAAATCCATGATAACCTTTATTACGGGTAAATAAACTAGTATACAATCTACAGTTAACAGTAATTCAGCCAATATCTGTTTTATTATGTTAATAATACTTTTAAAATATCATTTGTAAATATATTTATCAGATTCATGTAATAAATTTTTTAAATCAAAATTTTTTTTAATTTAGTTACCCTTTTTTTTAATCTTTTTGTTAAAGTACATTAATAAATTAATTTATACAAACTGAATAATTTAACAGCCTTAATGCGTAATATTTGTAATAATTATATTATTATAATGTTACAAAAGGAAATTAACAGAAAAACAAGCAGATATTATGATTAAATGTGACGTTATCTGCTTTGAGGGTAAAGATAATCTTGAATGCATAAAGGGAGCAATAAGAGTTTCGACAAGTCAATAGGATTACATAGGGTGGTGAGTGAAGGATATATGTGTGTTTGTGTGCGTGTGAGTGTGGGGATTTTAACGGTGTAGTACGGGGGAAGCTAGAGGTTAGTTGATATTATGAAGCAGACCGCCGCAGTGGGAGATAGATGACCCTTCCTACCGATGCTGACATCTCATGCCATTCTCTGATTTGCTTTTTGATATACACGTTGGTATATACTGCTGCACTAGTCTAACAACAGATATCCACTAATGAATAAACCATAACTGTGCGATCAGTCACATTACAATTTCTGCGTTTATTATGTATATGTACGTAGACGTGAGTGTATATGTTTAATACAAAGTTAAATTACGTTTCATTGTGTAAATATTACTAAAAGTAATTGTGTTAATTGCTCTTATAAGTATTTACTTATAAATTTACACACATATTACATTTATTTAATTCAATAATAACACTTTTTGGACAGATTTTTTCTCCTCGTACCAATCAATTTCAACTTATCAATTATACAGACCAAATGCTATATAAACGGTCACATTTCAGAAGAAATACAGTAAAATAAAACAGAGTAACATTTTTTGAGTTTAATAATTTCTTTACAATATTTGTCTGACTATTTTCTTATGATTACGTCGTATGTAAACCGTCTAAGATACAGACGACACTATTTAAAGTTACTTTCTTTGAGAATAATGATGCTCATTATACAGACAGCGTCTACAGAAATAGAGTGAGGCGGCTCATATAGAGCCAATACATATTCTCTTCATTTCATTAGGCTTGAAATGTTAATATTTGACAGAATATTTGCTTCAAAAAAAGAAGGTTTAAAGTCAACTTTAATGATTTAACATAACGAATATATGAAATCATATTAAAGCAAACATTTGAAGATAGTAAATAAATATTAGCCCACCAGGCTGGTCCAGTGGTTAACGCGACATCGCAAATCAGCTGATCTCGAAGTCGAAAGTTTTAAGGTTCAAATACTAGTAAAGGTAGTTTTAAGATTAATCCTAGTAAAGGTAGTAAAGATAGTAAGTAGTTATATATGGATTTGAATACTAGATCGTGGATACCGGTTTTCTTTGGTGGTTGGGTTTCAATTAATCACACTTCTCAGGAGTGATCGACCTTGAGATTGTACAAGAATACACTTCATTCAAATCATTCTCATTCATCCTCTGAAGTAATACCTTACGGTAGTTTCGGAGTTTAAACAGATAAAGAGAGAGAGAGAGAGTAAATAAATATTAAAGATCGAGACAAAAATATCATTATAATAATCAAGGAAACGTTTTATTAATAATTATTTTAGAAATATCTTTTAATAATAAACTACTTTCTTCTTTTCTTTTAAGCACATTTGTAAACACGATTCATATAACTTTTGAAAAAGAACGTAGTAATAGAATTTATGTCTTAAAACTCGTCTAATATTTCGAAAGAATTATAAGAAGTGATATTGCGTTAGATAGCAATGTATAGAGGCATAATATAAAATTTAATTTATTTATAATAAATACATGAATTTAATTAAATTTACGTAAAATTTAGCTGTTGTTTTCTTTAACCATAGTTTTAAATAATAAGTATTAAATGCGTATACAGTGTACTCACTTATTTCGGTATTGAACATACGCATGTTAAGAACAACCCAAGTAAAATAAAAAGTATAGTATAATACTGTGAAAATTCGTTTTTATTGTTTTAAAAAATGGGAATAGATAACGAATTAAAAGCATCTCTATAATTATCTTTACATTCGTGTAAAGAAAGTTGAATATATAAATTCTTTTTAAGCCAAATGACACTCATTTGGAAATGGATGTCATTTCCAAATTCTCTTTTAGGTTTCCTTCATTTTGACTTTACAAGCTTCAAAAGAAATCATGCCACATATGTTAGATTAAACAATGTAACTGAAGATATTAGCTCAGATAATGGAAGGAGTAAATTCAGGCTTTTGTCTTAATTTGTCACCATATTATAAACCTTTGTTATAACGGAATTTTCAAAAGAATTCATATAAACTTTTAAAATAGTAGTTTAATAAATATAAATATTTTATTATTATCTTATTTGAACTGTACTTTTTATATTTTATAATAAAATCACCTGGTCCGGCTTTAGTATCATTCTACTTCTGCCATCAATAGATTACTAAAATAAAGAATTTAGTTTATTTATATTGAAACATTTACTCATTTAACTTTTTTTTTCAATAATCGGTTGATTTTAAATAAACCAAATAATATTTGTTCATGCAAGGATCAAACCACCATTTAATCATGAAAAGGAAAACCATTTTTTTTTGTTATTTTAATTTTTTTAAATTTAAATACAGAAGTTGTATGGTCGGGTGGTCGGTAGAGTAATCCCTTCATCCTAACTTATTGTTTTAATTTGTAATTTTTCATCTTCATCATTTAGGAGGATTTCACGTTATCTCTTTTATTGTGACTATTTTAACAGTTTCATCACATATTTTAAAAGTTGGTTCATTTCATTCGATCTATATCTACTTCGTTTTCAATATTATTTTAATATCCAACATTTTTACGATAAAATGGAAAAAAAATTTAGGTTATTATTAAAAAGAAAACAAAACGCCGATTGTATATAAGTGTTTAAATAACTGAAAATTAAATTCTGAATTCATAAGAAAGAGTAGTAATTATAATAGTCATCTCTGATACAGTTAGAATCAGTAACAGCAACTTATTATTTCTTTCTAATATTTAGTTGGTTTATTCAGTTTATTTCTTTAATTGAAAAAAAAACCCATAAATTTAAATAATACGTTACAAATATACAGGTCCATTTTATATTACATGTAGGTTAGATACATCAAAGGAAAATTCTTGATTTTGACCTATTGTAGTTTTATAATTAAAAAAAATAATAACTGTTTAATAAATTCGGGCTAAATACTAAAATAGCCCCTTTTTGTTCAAATTTATTTTATTAGGAAGAAATTTTCATAAAAATACATCCCCAGCTTCTGAATATTAAGATCAGAAATTAACTAGAATTCGGAAATCAAGGTACAATGATGTATCTGAAAAATCTTAGATTCCGATAAATCGTTAGAAATTAAAAATTGAAAGGAAATTTTCGATTTGTATAACAAAAATATAAATAATTTTAAAAAGTAGAATTAAAATCCTTAATTGTCAAAACTAAAAACTTAAACAATGATGAATATATTAGAATTAAACATTTTTAAAAAGCGTAATAAACAATAATATAATTATCCATTCAGTCATACGAATTGATTAAGTCATTATTTAAAATGGTATTCCAGAAGTCTTCTTAGTTTGTTACCCACCAAATAGCTACAGTCATTGCTCGTGTAATAAATGAACTTGCTACATTTACGAATTTCCAGATCAGGATGTACTTTTTATCAGAATCTAACAAAAGGAATGGTAATCTAAGACGATTCCGAATAGCAGTTAAGAGTTAAAATATAATTGATTTGGCCAGTCTTCTAACTAGTCCTGAAACGGAAGGATAGCGTATAATCTTTTCAACTGTAGTCATCTCTGATACAATTCGGTGAACAAAAAGAGTTTATTTCAATTAAACACTTATTTGTTAAATATGGAATAGTAAACTCTGAATTGATTAATTACAACACTGAATCCTAACTCTTAAATAAATTCAGTATTTATTAGTCTGAATTCCGTCTAAGTTCAGAGATTTAAATGTAAAATTTATTGATATTAAAAACTATCTGTTGGTAGCTTCTATTCAACAGCCTTTCTATTCAACATACTTCATAGAATAGAACAGGAGAATTTGACACAATTGAATTATATGAAGTACCTACGTTGCTTCATAATAAAAAACAAAAAAATTCACATATTATTTTAAGAATATAACAGTGACGAAAACGTATAACTTAATATGTCTAATTAAACTTTGTAAGTAACATTTATTTTTTTGAAGTTTTAAATAAATTTACATAAAATCAAATACAGCCTACGTACTTTTTTTATTGATTTTTTTTTTTAAACCTCCGTGACCACCGTTAGATATTGCTTTAGAAGATGAGATTAAATGGCAATGTTTAGCGTGTGAAAATGCCATTCCTGATCGGGATTCGAATTGGGGCCTACGAATGATGGCCGAGACGCTACCACTCGCGCCATACCACTCGGCATATTGAAAAATACCTAAATATTTACAAAATATTGCTTACTATCCAGTGATAAGTAGTAACTAAGTAGTTTACTTAGTAAGTTTAATTTTTTTATAAAAGAAAAATTGATGGATAGTAATTTTTTTTCTTTCCTAATTCAAATCCCCATCAAAAGATGTAAACATTTCAAGCATGCAAGTAGCAAGGGAAAATTGAAACCAAAAAAACCATAGTTTTCTATTATAAATTTTTATTCAAATTATCTTCAATATTTTCAATGTTTTAAAATTTATTTCGAACCTGTAAAGGATAGCTCTTTCTTTATATTTTTTTTCCGTTTCATTTTTTTATTATAGATATTTTTTAATTAATTCCTTTATAGGTACATCTACTAATGATGATTACTTAAAGATTAAAGTGTGTATCTAATTATACATTTTCGTTTTTTCTTATAACATTTTTCTTTTACTTTTACTATTGGATTTTATTTTAGTAATAGTATAGTGTTATTCCTTCTTTCTACTTCAAACATGAAGATAATTTTTCGGAAAATTTTGAATTTTCGTTGATTTCATTTTGATTTTGAAATCGTTGAGTTAATCAAAAAGATATTATACAGAGTAGGTTAAATAACGCCGCATGAAAAAAAATAATAAAAAAAGATCTTTAATAAATTGCAAAAATTCTTATGTTTAGTTCATTACTCCTCAAATGTTGTCGGACAATATTCTTCGTAAGTCCAAGTTAACCATCATTTCATTTATTTGTCTTTTGTTTCCTGTTTGTTTTTGTCCTGTTTCTTTGTTGTATTTAATCGCTCTTTGGTTTGATACAATTCTTATGATCTTAATTTGTGTACACGTTATTTAGTTTTTAAATTTTCTCTCTCTTTATATTCATCAACATCTCTTAATTTTTTTTTTTTTATTTTTCCCTTCGTCTTAATTTTTTCCTCTTTATATTTATCGTCTTCTCTTAGTGTTTTTATTTATTCTTTGGTTTTAACATTTTATTCCCTTTGTATTTATCATATTCTCTTAATTTTTTTATCCTTCACTTGTTCTTAACATTTTCTTTCACTTCATTCATATTCATCTTCTTGTCGTTTTCTTGAAGTATATTTCTATATTTTATCTTTTTTCAGTCTTTCTTTGTTTATCTTCTTTTTGATTATTCCACTAATAATTCAATAATAAAAATTAATATTTACACTGTAAGGTCGAAATTAATATTTTTAACCAGAATATAGGAGTTCAGTAAACGGAATAGTTTAATTATTATTAACTTTTATTTGTACGACATACCAGAAATCTGAAACTTTTGTTAATCAGTAACTTAAGACGATAAAAATTATACTGATCTATAATATGAGTAATAAAGGAACTTTTACTCTATCGAAAAATTTCATTTAAGATTGATTGTTGAATTAGTAATTGTGTACATATCTGATGTTAATAAAAACTAATATTTCAAAAGTTGTATAACCGTCCTCTTTATTGAGTATTGGAGGATTGTATCTCACTTTCAAATGAGATAACTTTAAATAAAGTGCAGCAAAAAATGTGTAATGTAATTAAATAGGCGTACAAGGAAATAATGTGGTGTCCACTTCAGATATTTTTCAATAATTATTAGCGAAATCTACAACTAACTCGAAAATAATACTTATATTAATGAATATAATAATTTCAAGAATAACATAATTACTGTTATTACAATAAAAATTATTTGTTAGTCTCCTCTACAAGTTAGACCAATTATTTATAATATTACATTTAGTAATGGCTACTTGGAAAAATTTATTTTAAATATGTAACGTGTAATTAAAAAAAGGAATATTTTAGCTGTATCTTTCATAGTTTTCTATTTTTAATGGAATTTTTAGCTCTAAAACTAACTTACGAGACTGGGTATTGGCAAAATTATTGTTGAACTATCGCTCATAATACGATGATATTAATAAACAGCCTCAGGAAAAATTTTAATAACCGATATAAAGCAAATAAAAAAAGATTAATGGGTATCTAATGTGTTAAAAAGACTAGTTTTTAATATGTTTTCAGAAGTTTAGTTATTAATTTAAAAAATCCAATTTGTTTAAAAGGTTTTATAAAATGAATTGAATACGATTTATACGTTTTCATATCGTAAAATTTGTTTGTAGTTTAAAAAGCGCAATAATTAAAAAAATACACGAATAATCATATAAACAAATGAGTTAAATAAAATAAACATCTAATGTCAGGTTTATATTTATGAAGTAGAGAACTTAATGACTGTGTGTATAGTCTACTTAAAAAGAAATTCAGCGTGAAAATACAGATACTGACGCTTGCGCGTGTACGAATGTTGTTATACTAGGGGAAGATGCACATTAGAAGGGAAGGTCGTCTGTCTTCATCTCCGGCAATTAAACGCATCGTTGCCCATTCCCCTATCAACCAGCTACTGACTATTACGTTCGCCGCACATACCACGTCACACCCTAGTAGAATAGCAATCATTCACAAGATTCACATAACTAAACGAGTGAGAAATGAAATATGATATCAAAAGTTTTAAAAATAAGTTTTTTTTTTACTGCACGATTTGTTGTTAAGAACGAAGCACCAAGTGTTGTTAAGCAGCAAGTGTAATAAATAACCCCAAAAAAATCAACAGATCTTAAAAAAGATATATTTTTTTTAATTTTCCTAACCGTAAAAGAACCAAGCTGGCTATAATACAAGCAGAGTTGTCATGAACTGCTAAATTTTAAATCTGTGTATTCCTACTTTTCATCTAAGCATACTTCTATTCTGGAAAACCTCAACGGTTAATGAATTCGAACCCGATAAAAAAATATCTGCTATTTAAATAAAGACTCATTATCCATCCCATTTCCCTTCTGAACTGACAAATCACATCCAGTAAATATCGTTTACAGTGATCTGCAAGGGACCAACGATTTTAGGCCATCATAACAAACAGTCACAATAACGGATGTTTTGATAGGTTAGTTTTAGTAACTACTTTAATATGCTATCTACAAGGGTATTGTAATACAGTAATAATAAAAATAATTTAATTATTTCAAAAATCTCCGAATTTCAGAAATAATTCAATTTCCGAAGTTTTCTGAAAAATTGTTCAACTTAGCTTGCAATACAGGGCTGCTAATAGCGATATTACTAGTACTCTGGTATTTAAATCATTTTAATAGTGCTTGGTTTACATCATTATGTTAACTAGACGGTAATTTTTTTTTTGATTTCACACAATTTGTTTTAAAATTTTTCCTAATTCTTTTACAGTACTTCCATATCACCGATCTTGTCGAATGACCTACACCTAATTCTTGGGTGATGTCCCTATTAATTACGCTATTCTCTAACCTCCTGATAATGTGTGCCTTTTTCTATATCGGAATATCTTTCGCAAAGTCATAATTAAATCACTATTGATTGAACTACACAGGATGCCAAAAATAAAATACTCTCTATCCATATGATATGATACCCTTACAGCAAAAAATTAATAACAACTGAATGAGACTGCTTCAGTTTACAGTAATTTGATTCACAAAGAAATCTAAAAAGATCTATACTACATATGTAAGAAACCATCAAAATATTTCTGTAATTACAATGAAGATAAAATGACCAATCACTTACGTCCGTCATTACAAGCTATAAAATGTTGCATCGCAGTAGAAGTAACAAGTCATAGTAACTGATATGTCACTACAACCGACGTAATTATACACAATATAGATACTGTATTTATGTATAACAGCGAACCAAACCAACCAAGAGACAAGATTTTGGTCACTACATCCGATATCACTATAAACGATACGTTCTGTAATTATTTAATTAACAAATAAAAACATAATGATAGAATAAACAAACAACTTAAAAGTTTGATTTCATAATTGTTTTTGTGTTAAATGATTGTGTTTCACGATTGTTTTGTTTTTGCGTATATTCCAGTCCATAGAAATGTAATTTATCTAAGAACGTATGCAGACATATCTTGAAACTTCTTATAGTAATTTTAAAGAAAATTGCCGGAGCTTGTCCTCGATGGACTACTAGAACGAAGATTTAGTCATCATTAAAGTATAAATCATGCAAGTAAATAATTATGTAAAAAAAAAACATTTTACACTGAATAAAATTACGAGATACAAGACGCATGGTGACCGTATCACAACCCCTCTCATAGCTCTTAACTAATTGTAACTAAAATTATATGACATCAGTGGGCAATATTCAGCAGTATCACACAAAATTTTATTACAATAAGTTAATCCATTCTGAAGACATTAAGAAAAATTATAACTGAAGATATAAGCAAACATTTAAGATTTCTTACCTCTGAATGATATTCCCCAAAAAATACAACCAAATTTACATACTAAAGTAATGGAATTGTCTAATTTCTATAAAGATTGTGACCTTGAGTCCAGAAACGACAAATAAGAAAAATCATTTTTTCTTCTCACCTTTTTATAGAGTTTGGGGGATAATAAATAGTGCGAAAAAATGTAACTATACTTTCAGAAAATTTTGATTTATGTGGCTCATAAGATCCATATCCCCTTGAATCTTGATCATCTGTGTCCAAAATTAAACTGCATTAGAGCTTCATAAACTGAAATAATCGTACCATATCAGTCCATCCGGTATGGATATATAATGTGGATGTATCAAATACGGATGTAGGATGTATATAACACGTACATGTATGTATGTTACCGTGAAAGACCAAAATTAGAGAATGTCAATATTCTCCGATAAATGTCGAATCAGATACTTAATGAAAGAACGAAATATTTGCTTATTCGAACTTTCACCAGTATATGTCGACAAACACAGATAAGCTATTGTTGGGGTCGAAAAGATAACAATAAATTTAAAAAAAAGAAATTACTGAATACTAATCTATAAGGTACACAGATCATATTCATAGATTTATGAATTATAAATATAAGTAAAAAATAACCTCGCTCGCTTTGCTCGCTAACCTCGTCTAATTAACGTTAAATATACAATTTATACATGTTATTCTCTAACATTGGAAACGATTAATCAAATTCATTACATTCAACATACGCTGATGGTTAAAGTTGAATAAAAATATTTTAATAAAAAAATTGAACTAGGGCATCCATCTGAATAACCAGTTGCCCATTTAATTGTATCATTATCGTTCATCCATGCAGTTAACATATTCTGCATATCCTGATTGGCTCTTTCAATTTATAAAATGTTGAAAATTTGATTAAATCTTTTTATAAGTGCGGTGAATTTGAGTAATGCTCCTAGAGTTGTATTTTTAATGTTAATTAGTTGTTATATTTTTAAACAAGATTAGCGAACGAAACGAGCGTAGGAAATTTATTTTGAATTTAGGAATGTTGTAACATCTAATTGTGTAATTTTGACTGCAATCGACTAGACAAAAGTGTCCAAAATAACCCAAATTCCAAAAAACTTTGGATTTTTTATTTTTTCTTAACTGCTGTAATAAGCCCTCATTAAGAGCTTTTCAACGCTATCTCATAAGTGGTAGTTATTTTCATTGACCAGAATTATAGCGAAATAAAATTTTAATTAATGAAGTATTTGGATCTTACAAGGGTACACATCGGTTCGAATCAGATTTCATCTCCTTTTTGTTAATTTTTTTAAAAATTATATTGATTTATTAATTAAATATCTCTGATTGTTAATAAACATTATGATAAATAATAATTCAATAACAAAAACAAAAAAAAACATTAAAAAATGAAAAAATATCAGAAGTTATTAATGAAATAAAAATTTTATGTACTTTTCATTTTAATAAAATGTGTATATGTAATTTAGCAAGTGTACAAAGAAGTCAAAAAGCGTCCATATAAGATTTTTTTAATTTCTCTTTTTCGTTTCGTCCCCGCTCCAGAGTTTATTTGTGTTTGTCAATTTATACCAGTAAAAGTCCGAATAAGCAAATATCTCGGTGTTCCATCGACTTATTTAGTATGTGTTGACATTCACTGAAGAATATCGACATTTTCCAGATAGCGGTCTTTCACGGTAACATATATATTCATTCGGAATTTTTCATAGCTAATTTTTTTTTTCTTTTGATGAATATCAAGATATTGAAAATGTGACCCGATTAATATACTTTTCCTTATAAATAATACTGTGTAGCTGCATATCTGGGATAGTAAAAACTTGATACCTTACATCACTGCTACCGCATTAGTCAACAACTGTTTTATATTCTGGATTATCTAAGATAAATTATAAATTATCTAAGATTAAACTAAGATAAATAGTACTAAAATTATTAGAAGAATTGAAATTTAATAAATAGGATATTTTAAGTTTCGTCATAATTGTTCCCGAACAGTTTGTTCGTTTTTATTTAGGATAAAAGTAGTAATTTTTTTTTTTTTTTTTTTAATTTTTCTAAAACATAATTTTTTCCCTAATAAGTACATTGCGATCTGTTCAACTAGTAAACAATAAGCCATCCCCCTCCATCGGTTCAATGAGATGAGGATGATATGTATAACGTGTGAATTGAAACATTTAATGAAAGATTATCTTTTAAACAAATAAATCTGTAAAAATATTCTTATCATTTTATATCATATCTATTATTGTGTAAAAGTATTAAAATTTAACCCGGTCAATCACAGTAATATTACATCCACTATGACTAGTAACATTAGCCTAAATAAATATAATTTTTATTCTAAATAAAATATTGAGCTCAAGACATATCATATTGTCTTTACCATTATAAATAACAATTAAGAGTACTGATGAAAAAGAATAATTTTATTTTAAGGGTTCTTGATTAAGAATCATTTTACCTTATTTTTCATATCACTGTTAAAACAAAAATTTAATTCCTTTTGCAACAAATTAGTATAATTAGCACAATTTTAAGATAACTTGTAAAAAGTGAAGACATTATTTTAGTAGCATAACTGTCAAAAAAGTAAATATTAATAAAATAATTATATATTATTATTATATATTATATATATATATATATATATATATATATATATATATATAATATATTATATTATTAATAATATTAATAACATAATGTAATAAAGTTATATAAAGACTACATAAAGTTTATAGTTTATTTACAAAAAAAAATCTGATGTGGACATCACATGACTTTCTTGTACAAAACTCCAAAAAATACGATTCTAAATTGTAATTTTCACAATTAATATTAAATAATCAGATGTTTCTACAAATATAATAAGTTTACTCATATGAAATAAAACCTACTAAATCACATATAACGTTTTTAAAAGTCCATAAAATTTTATTTCACTAATAACTTCTGATTTTTTGTCATATTTTTTTATTATTATTTATTGTAACACCTATTTTACCATCACGGGTTAATAGTTATTAATAAATCAATATATTTAAATTTTAAAAAAGTTAAAAAAGAATAGGAGATGAACCGATGTGCCTTCTCTTGTACGAGTATGATCCAAATATTTCAGTAATTAAAATTACATTTGGCTATAACTCTGCAACCAATGAAAATAAGTACAATTTTTTTACATATAGTTGTAAAGCTCTCAATGAGGGCTTATTACTGAAGTTAAGAAAAAATAAAAAATCCAAAGTTTTAGGGGATTTTGAGCTTTTTTGATTTAGTCGATTGCAATCAAATAAGGTAAACTTTTTGAGTTATGCTATTGAGTTATGTTTGTACGTAGGTACAGACGACACGCCGAAACTAGTCAAAATTGGTTCAGAGTGGTCAAAACGGATATTTCCGATGAAATCTGAAACCAAAATTTTTTGCGATCGTAGAAGGAAGTAAAAAGCTTAACTAAAGCTAAATAAACGAAAATTAAAAATTATATTATATTAATTTTAAAAAATAAAAAGCTTACACAACAAGAATTTTTTTATGCAATATTTAATAATTTTCTGATTAATAATTCACCAGCAGAACTATTTGCTGGAGGACTCGGTTTCAATTTTATGGGTAGATATAATATCGAAGTGTATTTAAAAACATCATTAACATGATAAGACTTTGAATAAAACCAAATGAAAGTGGAATAATATATTTTAAATGAGATAACAATCTGTGATGAGAGAGTATATTATCTGAAGTGATGTGATTCAATAAAGTACATCCTTACATTTGGTACTTAAACGGAAAATACGATAATCATTTAGTAGATTAATTTTGTATATAATTAAATGAAAAATTATTTTCAATAGTAAATTTTCCCGGGTAAAAACTATAATTTTGGTTAAAAATATACAATATCTGTTAAAGAACTACATAATTATATAATAAATGGTTGTAGGAAATACAAGATTTATTATCAAATTAAAACAAATAGTTTTCAAAATTACGTGGAAGTTACTTCTTTACTTTTACGTGGAAGTAACTTATTTACTTTTAGTGGAAAATAATACAAAGGAAGTACAATTTCTATATAAACAAGTTAACATTTTTAAAAAGTATTATTACACATCACCATGCAGATCAACATATTATTTTTTCTTAAATATTAAAGCGTTTCAACTAATCATTCTTGGATAGGTTATACAGAATGAAAAATAATTAATGAATAAGTTGTTAACGACTGGATATATAAAAAAATCCATATCTTATTCCGGTTTAAAAAATAAAATAAGCTTTATAATTTGTTTTTTTACTGACAATTAGCAAATTTTTTTTTTACTAATGACAAAATAACTGACAAGAATAGAATTAAATTTGCAGATAAAGGTACAAAACTCAATAATCTGCTGATATTCTTAACCTTATATATATATATTTTTTTTTTGGTGCGTTTGAAAGCCTTAATTTGTCCTTAAGTTTCATTTAGTTTTCGTCCTTTAATCTTTATGGAATAATTTGATGTTCAGTATTTAATTAGAAACTATAATTCTTGAACAGGGACAGAATAGAAAAAAAAAATTTCTTTATAATTAGTCAGTCAGGGCTTGCTTCTCTCGTCCTTTCGGTCTATCCAATAGGCTCCGACTCCTGCTGTGTGCCTGCCATTATGCTTGTGAGAATAATTTTGATAAATAATAATTAAAACTACTTTCTCGATAATCAAAAGAGATATTGAACATGTCAAAGAGCCGTTTTTATAGAAAATTAATTTTAAATACTGCAACCGGATTCGCAAGCCATTAAAATAGTCCCAATCTTGAAACGGTAAAATATATCGCAACGATAATAGTTCTATGTTCTTGCAAAATTTCAGCTCAATCGATTAAGTAATTTTTGCGTAAAAGAGTAACAGACTCACAGACAAAGCTAGAATTTTTTATAAATAATGGATGGAAAAGTCCATTTTATAAGTGAATTCTATGTTATTTTTAAATTAACGTAAGATTTATTGTGTTTAATTTGAAGTAAATCGTTTTAAACGACTTCAAAAAAAATTTAAATCTTTAAAATGAAAAAAGTGATTTCTTAGTTACTAGTACAGTATTTCAAAAGATTTGAACGATGATAAGCGGGGGTGATCAAACGGATAGGAGAATAGAACTGGGATGATAAAGAGGAAAAAACAAAGCATTTGGGAGAGAGTTAGAGAGAACGAGAGAGTTGCGCAGGTAATGGTGCGCAGAAGTGTCCTACTGGTGTACACCACCAATCAATCTACCGACTCTTCTTTGCTACCACTCGCTCCACCACGGTACCACTCACGCACACTTACTCCATTCCGACTGAACATCGAACAGGTTTAAGACTAGTCTGGAAAAAATACGGCGCTCGCAGACATATAAAAAAGACTTGAATCAACGTCAACTCTACAGTTTAGGAACTTCTGCTCCGTACTTCATAGTATTGTTTGTCTCTGCTATGTTAAGTTGTGGCATCGAAACAATTGATTTCATGAATAAAAATACTGTGTAATTTTTTTTTTACTTTTGTTTTTTACTTAGGTATAAAATACTCCTGAGTCTCAAAACATTAATTCACACACCTTATATTACTCAAACTACGGAATTAATAATGGTAAATCATTTAAAATCAGAGCGAGAAAAAAAAACATATTACGGAAAAGTCTTGCATTAACACTTTATAAAACTATCATAACAATGTTTTAGATTAATAAAAAACTAGTGATCCCGCGACGAAGTGGTAGAATCTCGACTTTAATTCGGAGGTCCCAGGTACGAATCCTGGCGAGAAATGGTATTTTTCATATGTTACCAATTTCCATTAGCGCTGAATGACCATAGCAGTCGATCCAGGGAATCTTATAAAAAATGTGAAGAAATAAAATATAGAAAACTAGAATCAAGTTTTTAGTTTAAGTTCGGGAATTCAGATGATGAAAGTACTATTGATTAATACCGTTGTGGTGGCACCGTTGATAGTAACATAGTAATATGTAATAAGGACTAGTTAACAATAATTACATAATTTTGCGTTAATTATCCATTTTTGATTGTTAGGCTAAAAAAAATTGATGATTTTAAACTATAACTTATTTTAAAAAATTATCTACGGGAAGTTGAAATTTGCAAAAAAAATTAGACTGTTTTTATAATAAAATGTAAAAGATTTATAAAATAAATTATAATTCTACTAAACTAAAAGTTAATAATATATTATTGATTTAAAAATTAATATGGCCAAAATTTAGAAAATTTAAAATTAAAATCATATGTGTTTATTACTAAAGAATCTTAGTATACAAAAATCTGATATGAACATGAATGACTTCCTTGTACGCTATTAAATTACAAATACATTAAATTACAGAAATTAAATTAGAAAATCTAAAAATAATATGATTCTAAATCATAACTTTCAATTATTAAATAATCAGATGTTTCACCAAATCTATTACATATACACGTGTGATGTAATGACTATTAAATTACACATAAACATTTTTAAAAGTACATAAAATTTTATTTCACTAATAACTCTGGTTTTTGTCATTTTTTTTTTTTTATTGTTGTTGAATTACTTACTGTAATTTTTTTTACAATCACGGGTTAATAACTAGTAATAAATCAATATTTTAAAATTTTTAAAAATTCAAAAAAAAAATATGTGATGAATTCTGATTCGAACTGTTGTGTCTTCTCTTGCAAGATCCAAATAATTCATTAATTAAAGTTTTATTTGGCTATAACTCTGGAACCAATGAAAATAAGTACCACTTATGGTATATCGCTAAAAATCTATCAATAAGGGCTTAACACTGCCGCTATTTTTTTGGATTTTGGGTTTTTTTGGTTCAGTCGATTGCAATCAAAAGGAGAGGTGAACAACTAGATGTTACAGTTCTGTAACAGTTCTCAATCCAAAATTTCAACATCCTACGGCTAATTGTTTTTGTGTTATGCAATATATGTACTTACATACGTACGTATGTACAGATGTCGTGACAGAACTAGTCAAATTGGATTCAGGGATGATCAAAATGAATATTTTCGTTGAAATTTTAAAACCGATAATTTTCGCAATCACAATATTTTCTTTACTTCGTTCAAGGAAGTAATAAAAATAAACACAACATTTTTATCAAAATAACGATTCTTTCGTTGAGATATAAGCTTTTATTATAAAAATACAATACAAAATCTGTGAAAATAGACATTTTTTGTATAATCTTTATTTTTATATATTGATAATAGTAAAACGCTAAAACATATGATAAGATTTTTAAAAATTTAATTTTAAATTGAATTTTTATTGGTTCATAGTTTTTTTAAATTTTATTTTTATATTTAAACATGTTTTTTTACTGATTTCAATATTACTAGCCTACTAATGAGGAGTTGGTCATCATCAAACTTCCCAGTTACTACTTTTTTATGAATTAAATTTTAATGTGTATTCTAGATTATTTTATATTAGTAGGGTTTAACAAATATCAATACATACTGTATTTTCGTTTACACTTTTAATTTTGACTTATAAACCTCATCTCCTTGGCCTTTTTTACATTTACTTTCTCTCATTACACGAGTCAACTAGTTCTTTCCTTCCTTTACTATCTAAAAATAAATTTAATAAATAAATAAAAATTAAAAATAAATAAATTTCATATAGCTTTCCCTTTCTGTTGTCAATTTATTATTGTCAATTAATTAATTATTTTCAATTGTAAAATTTTTTTATTGTTTTCAATTTATTATTTTTTAAATAATGTAATTTTACTTTGTTAATGCAATGTTTTACTGTAATTTTACGTCTTTCCTTAGGTCTGGTTCAAGAATAGAAGAGCCAAATGGAGAAAACGTGAAAGAAATGCCATGAATGCAGCAGCAGCAGCCGCAGCTGATTTTAAAAACGGATTCAGCACTCAATTCAACGGTTTAATGCAACCGTTCACGGATACCGATTCCTTATACAGTTCGGCCTACTCATCGTACAATAACTGGGCGTCTAAAGTTCCAAGCCCTTTAAGTAGCAAAACGTTTCCTTGGTCCGTAAACCCTTTGAGCACGGTAAATCATCACCAAAGTTCTGTTAATTGTTTCAACGCCTCCGCTACCTCGGTAGCAGCCTCTATGACAACGGGAGCAGGTACTATGTTACCAGGAGCGACCACCGCCCCGACCGCACCCGCCGCCTGTCCTTACGCTCCACCGACGACGCCGTATTCGATGTACCATCATCGCAGCGCGACAGAACCTTGTAATGTGATGACCTCCAGCATCGCTAGCTTAAGACTAAAGGCTAAACAACATTCATCCGGATTTTCGTATTCTCCTGTCACCACCTCCAGTCGATCAGCTACCTCATCGGGTCTATCGGCTTGTCAATACGCGACTGCCGGTGGTGGTGGCGGTGGAAGCGATCGAGGGGCGATCTGACGCGACGAGAGAATTGGCGGTGGCAGGTACACCGTCGAAGATTTAATAGATTTCAAGGAAGAAAACGATAAGAGACTACAGCAGGCCATCAAGACGGAAGATGAAGAAGATAGAAATATCGGCGAAGATGTTAAGATGGAAGTAAAGTGTCTCGATAGCCAAGAATTCTGAGACATAAACAGTGAAATATGTTACGGACAAAACTTCTTGATTCAGTGAATCGAAATAGTAAATGAATAATTAATCTTGTAACTAAATTCTTAATGATATCGATAAGTTCTATGAATCCGTCCCTCCTAAGGGATTACGTCAAAAATATCCGATCAGTTATTGAATAAAATATCAAAATAAACTAAATTGAAAAGATAGTAGAGATAAAAAAGTTTATTTCCTAAAATTAATTCTTGGTCAGAGATCAGAAATAATAAAAACAATTTAATTAATTTTGTTGTTAAAATTAGTTCAGTGATATAAATTAAATCAGTTTAAATCGAACACAGAAGCTGATTTAAGAGGCGTGACACGTTTTCTCTGCATTAGTACGAGTATTAGATAAAGATAAAATAAAGAAAAGAAAAATAATAAAACGATAAATAATAAAGATAAAAAAGAATAAGTGTTTGTATTTTAATATTTTTTACTAAGACATACTAAAAAATTTAATAAAACAACCCTTATAAATTTTAGGAATTACAAAATTTATACTGTTTTTTTATTGTATTTTTTTTTCTTAATATTTATGAATTTTAAATTTTGGTTCTTAAACATTAATGAGGGGCTGCTCTATTTTCCTCAAAGTATATTACATGACTGCGCTTGCATAAGTTATTTGTGTAGCTGAGTTGTTTTCTTGAAATTAACTCATGACATTGGTTGATCGACCATGGAAAAACTGGTTCGAATAACTACATGAGACGTCCTTAACAGAAACAACTTTCGTAAAAAATAATGACGATTTTTTCATAATAGAAGTTGGTGAAATCATGTTTATGTAATATTCCTTTCATAACAGTAGATATTCAGTAGAATTATATAAACAGACGAAAGAGTTTTTCCTGAAAATTATTATCGATAAATTCTTGCATATAATATCATATTCACTCAAAAACAACATTAAGGAAAGAATTGCTACTCTTTTCGATTAGTGGCGAGTATATGATACTATTACTTTCGTAACAGCTAGTTATAAAATAAATAAATCATTAATCACAGATATAATAATCTTTTTGAGCCAAAGGTCGATGCACATTAGCAAAATACGAAATTATTATGGGGAAGTGAAAACTGGAACAGCACCAAAGTAAGTTGAGGCACGTTGGTGGTAAAGACCTTTCATAAAGATCCTACGTGTTACCATAAACAGCTTACTACTGTTGATAATAGATTATCAATGTATTAAAAACGTATTCAAATGTCAAAAGATAAGCAATTACACATCCAACTTACGAAAGAAATCAAACAATATACTTCAAAGAGAAACGAGTAGCCTCCCTAAACGCGTTAAAAATGAATATCTAAATGTTTTTATTTCTAAAAAATGGCCTGAGTTTTCTTTCTAAAGTTATATTATATTAATTGAAGTATTAAAATTTTTAAAAAAGCATCAAATTTTTAAATGTTTAAACATGAATTAAGAATTATATTTAAAAAATCAAACGCTTATGAGGAAGTAAATGAATGTATTTTCTAAATACTTTGTAAACCATAAACTTCTTCATATTATCGTTAACTACTATTAAAATATTCACTAAAGGGCTTCCATTCATTATTGGACGTTTTGTGTATTTACTTATTAATCAATTTGAAAAATAAAAAATAAACTATATTAGGAAAATTAATTGAATAGAACTTTTATAAGTTACATCCGTTATTGCGCATTACATTGCTGATGTATAATCTTTCTGTTACAAGTGTTGGTAGTTCGCACCGGTAACAGGCAGGAATAAAATATTTTTTTTAAAATAATCCTATCGTTGTTTTTATCAGAAAATAAATTCCGTGATACAGATACAATAAAAGTACCAGTACGGATACACATTTACCCTAAATGAGTAGTACATTTATAATATACTGTAGGCCTATGAAATCTATTATTATCGTGTTTCTAAGGCATGATTCTAACTTAATTTATGATTCTGTCCTTAAAAAAGTTAGAAAGAAAGAATTTTTTAAAATAATGTATGATGTTTTTAAATGTGATTTTACAAATTCATTTCATACAAGAATAAAAAATTAATTTTTTAAGCATGGTTACCGATGATATACTTAAAACATTTTTTTTAAATGATTAAAAAATGAAATGCTTTCACATTACTATATGCATTCTAAGAGTATACTCAGAATGCATACAGTGATGACTGTTTAAGTATTTTAACCTTTGACATTATTTAAATTTTTTAACTTTTTATAATATCTTTAACGCCTGTTGATGGTTTTGAAATAAACCAAAAGATCTTGATTCACACTTAATTTGCTGGTAAGGTGGGTTTGTTACCTTTTAATAATTTTTTTATAATTCAATAAAAAATTTTAAAATTCTTTTAATGTTATTTTATTTATTTAGTTAATGTTAAGATATAAATGAAAATCGTTTAATGAAATATAAATTATTGAGCAATGAATATCTTTTTTTCTATCAAACTATGACTAAGTCATAGGATTAATTTACGGATGACAAATGAATAAATTTATTCACTAACAAACAATTGGAAACCATATATTTTTCCACAATAATCTATTCCGTACATAGGCTAAAAAAAAAAAAAAACAAAGTGCTGCTTGTCTATAAAACAACAGCTTAGCTTAAAAAATTATTTTCTTAAATTAAAAAGTCAAAGTCAAGTTAAATTTATAACTTCTGTTATAAATTGATTACATTTTTAATTATAAAGTAGCTAGAATTTAGTTCGTAATAATGAACAAAAAATATAAATCAGAAAAAAGCAGTTCAGAGATTATAGTTTATCCGTAAGTAACAAAATCTTTCCGGTAAAAAGCATAATAATTTATATTATGAGATATTTAAAAATACGATTTATTTTACTTTACAAAAATTCATTTTGATTACTTTTTTCTGTAGATAATAAATGGTAAATAGAAAAATTTGTTTCTTTTTAATTTTTCCTACTAAATGCAAAATTTCTGCATACATACACACTGTGTCCCTTAAGTTTTAAGACTGTGGCTATAAAATCGGTACTACTAACGCTATCTTCATGAAATTTAGGAACTAGTTACTACAACCTTCCCCTCCCCCTATACGAAGTTTCAAGTCCATCGCATCATATGCAGCTGTTCAATAGGAGTTCCAAGGTTCTAAGGTTCAAATCCTAGTGAAGGTAGTTATTTTTATACGGATTTGAATACTAGATCGTGGATACCGGTGTTCT